>OZ024906.1:9692588-9727588 GCA_964017125.1 Flabesymbios commensalis
AGTAGACTGCACTCACATAACCCGTCAGATATACTCCTCTGCAAAGACAAAAGGCAGTATCTGCTTACTTATAAAGTAAGCAGATACTGCCTTTTGACTTTGGACGTCAGCTATACATGTACATACATGGCGATCACAGACTACATAAAACTGATACCATCTATGTATCACCGAAATCACTGCACGTGCATGATACGATATACTGTATATTATAATAGAATACATTCCTCTAATCTGTCCCGCAAAGCGATGGAACTGGTAGCCCAGCAAACACGAAGCGTTGGCCTAAGGTTGAGCTGATGTTGGGCCAGCGTCGTAAACGATGAGCCAACGTCAGCCCAACATTGGGCCAACTCCTCGTGTTTTTTGGGAAGCAGTTGCTGCTATTAGCCTTTTTCAAGTAAGCAGTTACTTTATTTTTGCTTTTGTATGGCAACAGATCATATTACAAAGGCAAACAGCAGTAACTGCTTACTTTTCAAGTGAGCAGTTACTGCTGTTTGCTTTTGCTTGACAGTCTTATGCGGACTTGTACAATACATGTTACCGAAATATAAAACATACAGGGATTTCATGTGCACCCAGCTCATTAAGGTTTGTCAGACATTAAAACACTGATTATATGTTTTTAATAACAATTAGAAATTGATAAACATTATCTTGACTTTTAGGCTCTTTGGTACACTAGAAAAAATTAGCCTGATCATACACAGATTTTTTATATAATATACAATTAAGATATAAAATGATATTATTGATTGATTCAGGAATGAAGGAAATAAATGTTTAATATCTATTACATGGATACTCCTCACCTTGATGTTTGAATCGTTATGACTTATTTTATTCGTGAGATTTCGAGATTTAAGTCAAACGAATAAAGTGTAATCATAGATATATAATATAGTCATGTTATCGACGCCAGTATGTCTATAGACATATTTCGAAGTCATTTCAGAAACCACGAAATACAGCAGTTAACCTCATTATTTCATTCCTATCTGCTTGAAGGATTTTATTACTTATATAAACATGGGGTGTAACAACCAGGTAACGTTCATAATGCTGCACACCTGTGCCTTAGAATATTTTCACTATTGGTTATCTACCATGTCTACCCCCTAACAATGAATATGTTATCTGCCCCATCCACAAGTTATTCTAATACGATTCAAACAAAGCTAACAGATTAAAGGGCGTATCTTGATAAGCAGGTCATATGGGGTCAAAGGTCAATATGACGACTGGGCTGTGTCCCCATCACACACGAGGGCTTGACGCAATGCTGGTTTAATATTGGGTCAGCGTCGTAGACGATGGCCCAACATTAAATCAAAATTGGTTCAATGTTAATGCGTTTTATGTGTCGGATCTATTTGAACTTATGATAACAGGTTTGTCTTTCTTCCTTTATATTTGGATTCAGACTAGATATCAACCTGAACAAATATCACTGCATAATGCTGTTTCAATGCTGGGCGAACGTCGGAGACGTTGGCCAAACGTTGAATATATGCTAGGCCAATGCGTATTGTTTTCAAACCTGTTGTGATTTCTGTTGAGTGAATTAGCAAAAGTGGCTTGAGATCGCTTTATTCACTTTGTCTCATATGTTTTTGTATAAACCGTGGAAATCGAAGGGTTTTTTCAATTTTAAATCATCATAAACGTCTTAGTTAGCTCTTTCCGCTTCATTTGAATACCTATGTCATGGATCTACGACCATTAAAATTGTTCAATTATTTCAGTCCGGGATCGACTTGAGACGTCCGAATCTGACTTCTAAAGACGGTCCCCGTTCTTAAAATAAATAAATATCTCGACAGGAATCAATGAACCCAGCAAAATCGAGCCTTAAATGCTGGGCCATTGAAACAATATTGTGCAAGCATGTGGGAAACCATCTAGGAAGCCCGCATTTCGTTCTTTACAGTGCATAGTACGCCTTCCACAGGCAGCCTTGTACACTCCATACCTTTAAACAGTTATGGATACTGTATCATGTATATAGGCACAACCAAATGAGCCACCGCTTAAATTTCTCTCCGGCTTTGTGTACAGCAGACTACTGAATTATTTGTTTCTATTTTTCATGCATTCGAAGTTGGAATTGCTATCGCAATTTCCAGCTTCAAATTACGAAAATATTTATTTTTCAGATCGCTACGATTATGTGTTATTATGATTATTACTGCAAATTTGCATATACTCAATTAACAATCGGTTATATTTTCCATAGGATTAAACATTTTTTTTATTTGATCTCTAATATGTTTTCACAAGAATATATTTCAAGTACGTGACAGACACGGGAATTTATCTCGTTTTGTCAATATTTGGAAGCTCTGACGAAGATCCGAAAGGGAAGATGGACTTACCATCCCCTTGGATATGAAAGGGTGTATCTGCCACTTCACAAAGTGGCAGATACACCCTTTCATATGCAAAGGGACGAATGACTGTATACCACAGTGGAGAAAATGTCATACGTCTTCATATCCTCATTATTTTGCAATTATTTTTGGCTTCCGCCAATATAAATGATCGAGTTACGTTAGTCCAAATTGAGCTAATGCCATTACTCGGCGTGGCGGAAATAGAATTATGGATCATTCCAATAAAGTCCTGGCAAAAATTCGGATCACACAGTCGCATGAGGAATCCGTGGGTGGGAATAAAATAAACCAATCGTTATGAAACGAATATTGACGATGAAATACTAGGGGAGTTCTCTACATGTACACGTGGTGTAAGATGTAAGTTTGACAAATTCGCTGAGGTCTATGGATGGATGAATGAATGAATGATTGAATGAAAGAATGAATGAATGAATGAATGAATGAATGAATGAATGAATGAATGAATGAATGAATGGATGGATGGATGGATGGATGAACGAATGAATGAATGAATGAATGAATGAATGAATGAATGAATGAATGAATGAATAAATGAATGAATGAATGAATGAATGAATGAATGAATGAATGAATGAATGAATGAATGAATGAATGAATGAATGAATGAACGAATGAATGAATGAATGAATGAATGAATAAATGAATGAATGAATGAATGAATGAATGAATGAATGAATGAATGAATGAATGAAAGAATGAATGAAAGATTGAATGAATGAATGAATGAATGAATGAATGAATGAATGAATGAATGAATGAATGAAGGGATGAATGAATGAATGAATGAATGAATGAATGAATGAATGAATGAATGAATAAATGAATGAATGAATGAATGAATGATTAAATGAATAAATGAATGAATGAGTGAATGAATGAATGAATGAGTAAATGAATGAATGAATGAATGAATAAATGAATGAATGAATGAATAAATGAATGAATGAATAAATGAATGAATGAAGGGATGGATGAATGAATGAATGAATGATTGATTGAAGTAATGAATAAATGAATGAATGAATAAATAAATGAATGAATGAATGAATGAATAAATGAATGAATGAATGAATGAATGAATGAATGAATGAATAAAGGGATGAATGAATGAATGAATGAATGAATGAATGAATGAATGAATGAATGAATGAATGAATGAATGAATGCACGAATGAATACATGAAAAAATGAAAGAATAAATAATTAAATGATTGATGTGATGGATGAATAAATAAATGAATGAATGAATGAATAAATGAATGAATGAATGAATGAATGAATGAATGAATGAATAAATGCATGAATAAATGAATGAATGAATGAATGAATGAATGAATGAATGAATAAATGAATGAATGAATGAATGAATGTATGAATGAATGAATGAATGAATGAATGAATGAATGAATGAATAAATTGATGAATGAATTAATGAATTAATGAATTATTGAATATAGGGGTAAATGAATGCATGAATGAATGAAAGAATGAATGAATGAATGAATTATTAAATTAATTGATAAATGAATGAATGAATGAATGAATGAATGAATGAATGAATGAATGAATGAATGAATAAATCAACGAGCGAGCGAATGATTGATTGATTGATTGATTGAATGATTGAATGAATGAATGAATGAATGAATGAATGAATGAATGAATGAATGAATGAATGAATAAATGAATAAATAAATGAATGAATGAAGGACTGAATGAATGAATGAATGAATGAATGAATGAATGAATGAATGAATGAATGAATCAGTGAAAGGGATTTTAGGCCACATTTATGCACGATGAGGTGAATTGGAAGATACAATCATACTACACTTCAGGTTACTTAGGGTTCTTTGCATGGTAAAGTCGTTATTTCTGAACAAATGAAAAGAGTTATGTACATGTATGTACATGCATATAAAGGCTAAACTGGGTCAGGTGAATACCATGAGGTTGGCGATATTACACTGATGACAGAGGCTCCGAACAAAGTTGCATCTTTTTAACTCCGTGTGCACTAAATACGACTGTAACAGTTTCAAATCTATTTTATTAGCAGGTCAAATCACAGTTAATGGGGATGAAATAACTGTTTCAACACCAAAATTTGCGACTTTTTAGTTACAAATTCAACAAATATAAATAGTTGTGGCTCGCGTTAGTGAATGAGTGAATTTTTTTCTTATTATTATGTAGCGATATGAAGGTTAATAAGCGGGGGTGGAGTTAACATTTTGATTCTTTGAAACCTGAAATACGAAAACATGTGAGCCGTTTTTTATCCTTGGATTTCACACATGACTGTGATTGCTCTATCCACTGAGCTACACGGCCAATACATTTGTCGAGGCGTTTCACAAAATTACACTGTCAACGCGTTTTGTAAAGCTAGTATGCCTTGGTTTTATTTGCCTTACCATAATATTATCATGATTATCTTCGATATACAAAACATAGACAAATTTAAAAAACGTGTAATCGGACGAATTTTACGTGGACCATAATCTTGGTAAAGACATTTTCAATGTTGTCAATTTTGAAAATTTATATGAAGCCATATAGCCTACTGATCTTAATTAAAAATACAAAAAAGTCAAAAAAACAATTTTAAAGCACCGAAAAGGAGTTAAATAGTTATATTTCCAGGTCGTATATTGCCGTGTAAACAAAACAAGTCACCAATATACAGCAGTTTACACCACATATTCCCACGTCTTGGACGCTGACATCAAAGCAATCGCCGTTAATTGGTGTCTTACAGCCAGGACATGGGGGATACACCTGCAGCACGGATTATCTTCCCAACGCTGGGCCGACGGCATCACCATGTGGCCCAATGCTGTAGGAACATTTAACCGTCCCTTAGCAAGTGTTCAGGTATACAAAAAGTTTGTTTGGGTTTTAGGCGGATACAGAGAAATGTTGATAACAAATATTTTAATCTAAAAACTATGAAAAAAATAAAATCATGATCTGTGGGATACACTACTTCATTACAAAACTAAAAACGAAAATTCATGTCATCCCAAGGAGCTGCTTTAAACTGCAGTTCGATTTGTGCGATATATAATCTAATAATTTGCACTTGCTCTGTGGATAGGTAAGCGATATAACAGCCTATTCGGACGCGATCTATTACAATTCCCCCTTCAGTGCGGGGTCGACTTTAGACGTCAGAATCTGACGTCTGTAGACGTCAGATTCTGACGTTTAAAGTCGATCCCCGCATTGAAGGACCCATAGCACAGGCATTTAAAATGAAGCGGAAATAACTAACTAAGACGTTTATGATGATTTCAACTTGAAAATAACCCTTAGTGTAGTGGTTAAGCTCCCATAATGAAACCATTGTGCATTTTATGATTAAAGCATGAAACTTCCACCATTATTAGTACATATCCTGGAGTTTATTTTAAGATGTGGAGGTAAGTTAGATTTGACCCCTGGTGACCTCTAGAGGTCATTGACCTCGAAAGGTCAAAATATCCAATTGCGAAGCCAAAAAGTGGTGAAAATTTTGTATTACACTATCTATAAGATGTTTTTTGTATTCCAGAAATGTGCCAAATACTCTAAGAGACTGATGATAATCATAAACATAGCACCAAGGTCATGTCAAGGTTACCTTAGGGTCATTTGGAGGTCAAAATGGCAACAAATAGCAAAAATATCCACTTTTAATCAATTGAAACAATACTAGTGGTGCAGTCATCTATTACAAAGGATTGGTTTTGACACATTATTAGTCAGATATCTTTTCCATGTACATTTTAGGAGATTGAGGGCAGTATCTAACTTGGGAGGGGAAATACACCCCTAGTATTCCCCTGACTACACCCCTTCCTCAATGTTTAATCGGACGAGCAAAATTACAGTGTGCAGCAGCTGTTAAATATCAGTTTGGGCTCCCATGGCAAACTACTGATACATAAATGGGCTATGAAGTCTGACATGGATTGGGATTATGCTTTACTGGGGTACCGTCGAAAAAAACGTTAAGGTCATATCAAGGTTATTTCAAGGTCAAACTGTCAAAAATCATTTAAAAAAAAAGTATTTTCACTTTCATACCGGATACCAGAATTAATTTCTAGGCTGCATCATTTTTTTCAGAAAGCTCGGCAAAATACATAGTGTAGTGTTTAAGCTTCCTAAATGAAACAATTGTACATTTCATAATTAAAGCATGAAACTTCTAACATTATTAGCACATATCCTGATCTTTATTTTAAATTGTGAGGTAAGCTAGATTTGACCCCTAGTGACCCCTAGGTGTTATTGACATCGATATGAAAAGACACAAAATGATCTTAACTTGACCTTGGAAGTCCAATCTCAGGAAGACGAAGGGCGCCATCTTTGTATGTCAACTGTAGCCGTCTTGTACATCGATTGGTTTATACAAGAGTAAGAGGCAACGTTAATCAGAATTTTAAAATATACAGCGATGTGATGTTATTCCCAGTGTTTTAGTCCAATACCAGTATGTTTTCGTGGTATCGTGACTAGGGCTATACCACACATTTAAACCAATATGTATCTATTTTGCGAATTTGTTACCAACGCTTACAAATACTCGCCGATTGTTGCGAATTTTGAGCGAATTTCAAATATTTTCATTCATAACATTCGCTAGCATATTCGCCTATGTGTGAGAGGGGGGGGGGGTATATTTTTCACATTCGAGCAATATATTTATTTCAGTTTTATGTGTGGAGATATATTTACTTCACTTCCTTGTATATTTTTCTGTCTACAATTTTGGATCCCAAACTGTGCCTAGCCTTTATCTGGAGGCAAACGTTCCAAGCAAAGCGAGGCTTCACAAATTTAAAGGTCATTTAATGATGCCAGATAAATGCGGCTCGATTTTTTTAGGATTAATAAATGATGTTGCTCATAAGCTGAAATAATTATTTATTTCAAATTTACAACATCAGCCAATTATTTATTTCACAAAAAATTAGTTTGGAAATATATATTTTTAAAATACTCCCCCCTCCCTTGTAATTGAAGGTGCCTCCCTTATGTAGTATATTATTACTGTTGATTGTCTGATATGCGTAATGATGAGCCATTAAGTAATTATCACGGCGTGCAATGCTCTGAGAGAGGGATTTTGAATAAGAAGAATTAGGAAAAGCATAATAACTTCGGCGATTTTTTGGCTTCTATTTTGTTTTTATTATGATTTTCAAGAATAAGAGTACTAAATACGCCCAGATATCAATACAGGCGTGGGTAATTCAAAGGAAAAGAACTATATCAGCTAAAACAAAATATTTTTATGACAATAAGACTTTTTTTATGACAATGAGATTTATTGTCAATCCCTTAAAACATCTACTAATCCGTTATAACGGTCTACTAATCCGTTATAACGGTCTACTATTCCGTTATAACGGTCTAGTATTTCATAATAACTGTCTACTATTCCGTTATAACGGTCTAGTCTTTCGTTATAACGGTGTACTATTCCGTTATAACGATATAATATTTCGTTATAACGGTCTACTATCTCGTTATAACGGTCTAGTAGTTCGTTATGACGGTCTAGCAGCACGTTATAACGGTCTACTAATTCGTTATAACTGTATACTAATCCGTTATAAAGGTTTACTAATCCATTAAAGAGGTCTATTCCGACATAACGGTCTAGTATCTCGTTATAACGGTCTACTATTTTGTTATAACGGTCTACTAATCCATTAAAGAGGTCTATTCCGACATAACGGTCTAGTATCTCGTTATAACGGTCTACTATTTTGTTATAACGGTCTACTAATCCGTTATAACTGTCTACTATCCCGTTGTAACGGTATATTATTTTGTTTTGAAGGCCTGGATCACGCTATAACGGCCTACAAATCCGTTATAACGGCTTCCTAATCCGTTATAACGATCTACTATCCCGTTATAACGGTCTAGTATTTCGTTATAGCGGTATACTATTCCGTTATAGCGGCCTAGTATTTCGTTATGACGATCTAGTCTTCCGTTATAACAGTCTACTATTCCATTATAGCGGTATAGTATTTCGTTATAACAGTCTACTATCCCGTTATAACGGGCTAGTATTTCGTTATGACGGTCTAGTATCACGTTATATCGGTCTACTTATCCATTATAACGGTGTACGCATCCGTTATAACGGTCTACTAGTCCGTTATAACGGTCTACTAATCTGTTATAGAGGTTTACTACTTCGTTATAACGGCCAAGTCTTCCGTTATAACGGTCTACTATCCGTTATAACGGTCTAGTATTTCGTCATAACTGTCTACTATCTCGTTATAGCGGTGTTGTATTTCGTAATGACGGTTAAGTCCTCCGTTATAACGGTCTACTATTTCGCCATACTGTTCTAGTATCTCGTTATAACGGTTTAGTATTTCGTTATAACTGTCTACTAATCCGTTATGACTGTCTACTGTCCCGTTACAACGGCCTACTAATCCGTTATAACGGCCTACTAATCCGTTATACCTACTAATCCGTTATAACGGTCTACTAATCCGTTAAAACGGTATCGTATTTCGTTATAACGGTCTCGTATTTCGGTATAGCAGTCTACTAATCCGTTATAGCAGTCTACAAATTCGTTATAACGGTGTAGTATTTCGTTATAACCGTCTACTAATCCGTTATAACTGATTAATAGACCGTTAGGCCTATAGCGGAATAGTAGAACGTTACAAATTCTCAAGGATAACAGCATCCGCCCAGATAACAGGACAGACATGGACAATTCATAGAGAAAAATCTATATCAGCCAAAACACGGTTATCTACGGAAGTGGATTTATTTTCTAATCCCTTATAACGGTCTAGTATTTCGTTATACCGGTCTACCAAATTTTTATAATGTCTAGACGTTATAGCTGTCTATTATTCCGTGATCATGATCTTGTAGGTCGCTATAACGGTCTAGTATTTAGCTATGACCTTGATAACGGACTAGTATTTCGTTATAACGGTCTACTATTTCGCTATAACGGTTTATAGCAAAATAGTAGACCGTTATAACAAAATACTAGACCGATATAAAAGGATAATATACCGTTATAGCGGATTAGTAGACCGTTATAATGGATTAGTGGACAGCTATAACGGATTAGTAGACCGCTATAACGAAACACCAGACCGTTATAGCGAAATAATTGACCGTTATAGCGAAATAGTATTCTGTTGTAACGAAATACTAGCCAGTTATAACGGAATAATAGACTGCTATAGTGCAATAATGAACCGTTATAGCGGAATATTAGACCATTATAACGGATTATTAGACCGTTATAACGAAATACTAGACCGTTATAACGAAATGCTAGACCGTAATAGCGGGATAGTAGACAGTTATAACGGATTAGTAGATCGTTTTAAAGGATGATTAGACCGTTATAACGAAATAATGTACCGTTATCACGAAATACTAGACCGTTATAACGGAATAGTAGACTGTCATAATGGATTAGTATGTCAGTATAACAAAGTACTAGACCGTTATAACGAAATACTAGACCATTTTAACGGAGCATAAAAGCGCTATAACGGATTAGTAAACCGTTATAACGAAATAATATATCGTTATAACGAAATACTAGACCGTTATAACGGAATAGTATATGTGCAAAGTAGTTAGTTTAGTCTAGTAATAATAAAATTGTTGCCGACAAGTGGAGGAAAAGCGCCATGTCCTAATAGAAAATAATACAGTCTATTCAGTATGAATTGAATACAGAACGATGGAATAATCGGTTTTATATATAGCATGGTGACAGGGTCCTAATTTAACGAGAAAATTTGGCAGTCATGACATCGATATTTTGCCGAGCTTTCTGAAAAATTGATGTAGCCTAGAAATTAATTCCAGTATCCTGTATGTTTAAAAAATAACCTGCAGATCTCCATATCGTGGAGAATTTGATTGTAAAATTTGCCTAATTTCTTACAAAGTTTGAGTTTTTTTTGGCAGCCACAATAAATTATAAAGTTGATTTTTGGCGGCCATTTTAAATTTCAGAGAAATTTTGATAATTTCTGATTAAGGTTTTGAACTCTGGAAGATATTTTGGTAGCATGTTTAATAACTCACTTGCACATCCCCAAGTTGTTGAGAATGTGATTTAAAATTCCAAAAATTGACCGCTACTTTTTATTGCACCCACAAAAATTAAGTACCGCCTGATGCCTCACGCTTGATAGATCCCGGCGCGGACGTGGGATAAAAAACGGCTCACCACTTCTATTAGGATATTAGGGTCAGGCTAAGAATATATATATAATTCAATGTTCTAATCGAACAGTTATAATCAGTATAAAATGCCGTCATTTTCTCTAAATTTATGTGGTATTCTAACAACGTCCAGCTACCTGGAACATTAGACTAGAAAGACTAGATAAAGATGATGGCATTAACGCCATACCCATGGCTCACGTGGCTTACACTATGCATCTATGCCTATAGATGATGATGTGGTCCCGAATTAAAAGACACTGCTTTGTTGACCAAACTTATTGAAGGAGACATGATTGCTACATGGATGCTAGTAAATGTATAACCAATAGGCCTAAAACCAATTACATTAAGAGAAAATACGATAATAAAACAGAGCGGTCTTCAAATTATGAGATATGGCTCACCTGCATAAAGGTAGGTTGATGTAGATAGTTGTGATTCTAGACAATTGTGTACATGTGCAACCACCAGACTGGAGCTCAGGCTCCTTCAAGTGAAGACACGTTTGAAAAAGAAATTGGAACAACTCTGAAGAAGACATGTGATCATGGTAACAGTTTTTGCCAGTTTGTGCTTGAAATGACCTTGACATGACCTTCAAATTGCTTTCGGGTGGTACTCCAGTAAAACACAACACCACCCTATGTCAAACTTCATTAACCCAACTATTTATCAATATTTAGCTATGGCAGCCCAAACTAATCTTTAACAATGCTGCATAATTGTAATTTGGCCGATCAGCTGAATATTGAGGAAGGATCGTAATAAGTGGAAGATATCCTCCTTCCCAAAGGTTGATACTGCCCCTAATGTCCTCAAATGTGTGTGGAAAATACATAGGACGAAGAATATGGCAAAACCAGTCCTTTGTAATAAATGACTCCACAACCACAGTGTGGATATTGATAAAAAAGTGGACATTTTAACTATTTTCCGCCAGTTTGACCTTACAATGACCTTGGTGTGGCCTTGACATGACCTTGGTGTTATGTTTATGATTCAGAGCAGTCCCGTCGAGTAGTTGACACACGTTTGGGACACAGAAACAAATCATAGACATTGTAATATACAATTTTCAATACTTTTTGGCTTTGCCAGTGACTATTTTGACCTTTCGAGGTCAATGACCTCTAGAGGTCATCAGAGGTCAAATCGAGTTTACCTCCACATCTTAAAATGACCCTTTGGATATGTTCTACAAGTGGTAGAAATTTCATGCTTTAATCATAAAATGCACAATAGGTTACCTTATCTACTAAACTACCTCTGTTCTCCATGGTTTATACAAAATATATCAGCACTGTAAGTGATAATCTGATATAATCTATTAGAGTGTTGCTCTAATAGCAAAGTTCAACTCATTTTTTCCTCTCACGTCATTGTTCATTGTCATGTTGGGTAATTCTTTAAACGATAAGGATACTTACTCACCGCATGTAATCAATCAAAGATAGATTCCTAAAAGAACAGAAATTACAGACTGATTTTCATATAATAACTGTATTTGCTTGTTGTTATTTTATTATTATTTTATGATTGGCACTGGTGATGCAATAGTCAACCTCAAATGAATGAAAAAAATTCTTAAATTCAAAAAACAAGCCTGTCGTACATTAATTTTTTTCTTTTACATCTGCATCTGCCCCATATTTTTTATTTCGGCCAATATTTTTGTTGTGAAAATCAGCTCGAATACACTTAATATTCGTCTCCCGTGCTGAAAAGTTTTTAGCCAATATTTTTATGTATCGTCGCCCTCGAATATAACCAACGTAAAATACCTTCGTTTTATTCATTTCGATAACTTGTGTTCACTGGATAGTTTGAGTAAAATACTGATGATGATGAGGCGATATTATTTACTGAAGTTGCTCTTAATCAGAACATATATAAATTTTCTTAGGGTTGATATATTTGTTTTCCAATTAAGGATATGTGATCTTTATGTACCATATATCACATAAACTGAATAACCTCCAGATATCTCAGCTATTCACTTAAAATTGTGTCTCGTTACCGCGATCCACAACTTCAAGTGACTGAAAAGTGCCGGGATTTGTCAAATTATGTCAGTCCATGTATCAGTTTCACAAATTTGATGACTTTTTTAAGTTCTAAGAACTGGTTAGTGAATGTTGTTGTGGTATATGTATTTTTTATTTAATGAATTTTGGTCTAAATATGTAAGGCATAAAAGCGACAGGGGATAATAGATAATTTTCTACGTTAAGTCTTTTTGCTTTTTAGAATCCCAATACAGTTTTAACTCCCCCGAAAACCTACAAACAACGTCATCAGCTGTCTTTGAATAACGTGCGAAAAGTTTGTCTCTTTAATCGTGGAGAATCATCAAATGACCAGGTCAAACACGGGGGTAATGTTGTCACAACGAGGCTATTTCTAACCGAGTCCCTACGAGCCTCGGTCTGACATAGCTTGGTTGTGAGTGAACCACAGCTCTCCTGGCGGCGACAATCGATCAGAGAAGGTCTTATATTTAGGAGATGTGGGCAAATTGCGCGGTGAGGGTTCAATACTATTACACGCGTGACAAAGCCAGAATTTGACGCCATGTTTGTCTCGGTGCGCATGACTGAAAATTGGGTAATACAGTAAATCGGCAAAACTAACTCAATTATATTTAGCTATTTTCCAATTTGATAAGTCGTATCTTTATTATTTTAATAAATAAATGTAGATAAATATGTTTAACTCACTCACTCACTCACTCACTCACTCACTCACTCACTCACTCACTCACTCACTCACTCACTCACTCACTCACTCACTCACTCACTCACTCACTCACTCACTCACTCACTCACTCACTCACTCACTCACTCACTCGCTCACTCACTCACTCACTCACTCACTCACTCACTCACTCGAGCTGATGTTCGTGAAAATAAAAACCTGGCAAAAATCAAGATATTTACAACATCACTCCCGGTGATAACGGCACAGCAGCTCAATGCTGCTATAATATCGGACCAATATCTTGAAAGATGGCCCAGCAGTGTTCCAATACTATTCGGACGAGGGTAACGGCGAAAATCGAATGAATCAGACCGAGGCTGGAAAGTCACGTGATATTTGGAGCGGTCACGTGTGTGATGAAAAAACCTTTATGGCGACCTCTTCGGGAGAATTGTTTACCTGTATTGCCAGCAAACACGAGACATTGAATAAATGTTGGGTCAATCTTGGCCCGCCGTCTACAACGTCGGCCCAACATTGACCCAAGATTGATTCAATATCTCGTGCTTGCTGGGAATTGCCTGATTACAAAAGGAAATAAATTACGTGTACTCAGGAGGGTGATCAACCAGAATACGGTATAAATTAACCCTAAAAGCTCTGAAATATTTTGGTACAAACCATGGAGGTTTTTTTTCAATTTCTAATTATCAGAAATGTCTTAGTCAGCTCTTTCTTTGTCTACGGTCAGTATAAATATGTTTAGTCTCACAGTGCGGGGATCGTCTTAAGACGTCACAATCTCACGTCTACAATTGATCCCCGCACATTAAGGTGTAATCAACCAGAATACGTTACATAAAAATAGTGATTTTTCCGTCAGTTGTTTATTGTCGTACAGAAGTGCAGTAAACTCTGTGCTGAAAGAGGTTTTATTGTGCTTTACCTAGCCTATTGTTTATATTTGCTGTCATAATGTAACTGCCATCGATTATATTACAAATTAACTTTATTTGTATGTTGTATACTCTTATTACGTATTCTTTGTGTTGTATTAGTTTTGTTCAATTTTTCAAATAAAAGAACGATTATTCATATATATATAAATACAATGTCATAATTAATTATCTTTGGGCGCTCATTCTGTGCTTTTATATCTAATCTACCTTTGTATATTGTTTGGGATCAAGCAAATATGTATCGTATCGTATCTCGCATGTCTGAGTGTGGGTTTAGACACACACCTATTTCGATAAACTATAACCAAACAGATTGATAAACCCCACAATACGTCAGTGATACCTAAATTGGATTTTCTTGTTAAACCATGGGATCGGTTCATGAGTAGTAAATATGAGTATAATGTTACGATCGGTTACTGAGATATCTTCCAAAGTCCTATGATTTGCTGACAGATAGTCTAGCTAATCTGGAGGTTAACGTCTCCCAGACGGATTAAGTATGGCATTTGCCAGGAGATCTGTCATTGATACACAAATCTGGTATGTTTAACATATTAACATATGAGCAGAAATGTCATGCATTTCTGATATGAGCTGGTGAATTGTTTGGTACCATTTTTCATTTATTTGGAAATGCGGGATTGTTACTCAAAGTCCAGCTTCAAATGACAAAATATATTTTTTACATGATTTATGAGACAGCTCTCAAAATGAATAATTTTAACTATAATATTGCTTTGTCTATAGATATATATATGTATTTTTTATGTGGAAATAGTATTATTTATGTAGACATCTCTACTTTACATTATCTGATATGTTTACATTATCATGCTTTTAGAATTGAAGCGCATTTCCCGACCTCGTAGCTACAACACTACAACCCTGTTGTGAATTGACACTCTAAGTACCAAGTCATTTATCATTTTAAATCACGTTGCTGTGAATTAAGCCTGAATGGCCATTAGAAATATATTACTCTTTCAGTACGTCTATTGAAGTCGGATTTTGATGTCTAAATTCGGTCCCCGCGCTAAAGGGTTAACATTTTAATTACGGTATCTGACATACCCGCTTCCAAAATAGTTTTTGTCATTATTTAATGCCAGACTTACCAGATTTGTAAGCGAGTATCAGACTAGTAGTTTCCGCGAAAAAAGAGTATTTTGATCATTCGTTTTATTTACTGATCCAATCACTGCTATTGGGAATGAAATTAGTGTTAGAACATCAACAAAATGTTTGGTTACAAAATAAACAAATATGAGTAATTTTCAGCCGCTTGAAGTTGTGGGTCGCGGTAGCGAGACACAACTTCAAGTAAGGGGAAACTAAAAAGACACTCTGGAAAGCGCTTTAACCCTTTCAAGCTTGAATTTACCATTGTCATCTTCATCCCCTACAAGCCGCGAATTGCTGTCGCAATTCTCAACTTGTAGTGGAGGAAGATGATTTGAAGTGTTTTAAAAAATTGAAGAAAGTTACCATGTATTGGTGAACCAGTTTCATGGAAATTTTCGTTCAAAAACCTACTAGTTGTAGGAGAATGATGTCTGTTTTCAGAGATGTGAAATTATGTTTTATTGCATCGTGGGGGCTTAAAGGGCTACGGGCTAAGGTGGTATCGCCTTGTGACACATGTCAGACTATAATCCCCATGTTGTAAACTGATCCTGATTGCATCAGAAAAATGGATGGATTATGTGGCTCACAACATTGGTCCGACATTGTCGCAATGTTGGGCCTACATTTCAGACGCTGGCCCAACATTGCCCCACATTTGTTTCCACATCAGGTGTTAATGAGCCAGCTAGCGTAATAATATTTTTTTCCCTATTATGGACGGATATTTGATAGCCTGCGGTTTCAGTAATGTAATTATATCTGTAATTATTATTTATCTGTAAAATGATCCGGGTATTTTTAACAAGCTAAAATCCAAGTTGTCAAGATACATTTATTTACTTTATATCGGACTCCGATTGTATCATGTATAATTATAATAATTAATTATGTTCATCAACCGAATCACTAATTTGTTTTTATAGATTGGAAACTGTCAGAAATATAGTTTATTATCTTTAGAAATCCAGTTACATTTGAATCAAATTATAATCACTTGAACAGTGTGGAGCCCGTTACATGCACATCTACGATGGCAAACATTCGAACCGGTACGCCTACAGCCACAAATGAGTTGACGAACCGGCCTAATGTGAAAAGCGGTGTCCCTGTTTTTTTGCGGGTGACACCAGAGATTGTTAGTATAGTAGGCTAACATCTCTGGGGACACCGTCAAGCGAATATTCACTGAACTTTTACATTTACAGTTGCAGAATCATGCCATTTTTTGGTATGCATTTCAATTTTTCATTTATGTCGGTGGGTATCCGTCCTACAAATTTTCTAATTTCTGGAATCAATTTTAACCCCTGTCGCAAATGTGTGTCCGCCATTTGTCAGGTCATGCTCGTTCATACACGTGTGGCCTTGTCGTTCTAGAGGTCACGTATTTGCTCGTCAGATACAGACACACTTACTTTCTGCGGTTTGTATGTCAATAAAAACAGCGTAACAATGACGGCGTCGAGACGGTGCCTTAATTGTCACCCAATGTTGACTCAATAATGGGCCGCCGTTTATACAATTTCCCAACATTTGGCCGGCACTGGATGGTCCTCGTGTATTTCTGAAGAGCTGTCTGACCGCAGTATTCTGTACATGGCGCATGTGGGTAAACTTGGGTAAACGTCTCGTATTAGCTGGTGTAACATGTCATAGAGTGTGATGTAACATGTCGTGAAGAGCGAGGTCAATATGAACCATTTCACTACAACTAATTACCAATGAATGTACCGCAATAATTACCTTATTTAAGTCTCTTCTTCCAATTTGGTTGAAGAAAAACAGCCCCTAATATTTTCTTTGCCAAAAAATGAAAAGGAAGTTTTTTTATTTTTAATATAAAAGGGTTATGAAAAACAGCTCAAGTGAACATTATCACAAGTTGGTGTCAGTTTGGCATTTATATTAGTTTCAAAGCTGTAATTGTTGACATAATTTTCAGTTTCAATTTATAAAAAACTATGTCAGAACTACGTAATATGTCATAGAATGCCAACATGTACCATTTCAGATGATAATATCTATCTTTAATCCTTTCAGCGCGGAGACCAACATTCCGACTTCTGAGACGTTAAATTCTGACGTTTAAAGTCGACCCCCGCGCTGAAAGAGTAAAAAAATTATATTGGCCATGGATCATACCATAGGTATTCAAATGAAGTGGAAATAGCCAGCTAAGACATTTATGATGATTTCACACTGAAAAATACTCTTTGATGTAGTTTATACCAAAATATTTGAGCGTTGTAAAAGTTTAAATTTTGAAAGCTGGAAAGTACGTCAACATTCCAGTTTCAAATTGACGAAAATGTTGCTAAAACATTCAAAATTTAGGCTAATCCAGTGTAAATCTGCTACAACTGTTTTCACATTAAGTTTTCGGTATGCAAATTTGCTTAATTCGAAATCTGACAAAAATAATTTGTGCTAAATTTATTTAATATTATTCATAATTTTCATTTACATAGCTTTGGAATAAAAAAAAAATCTCAAATTTTCATCAATTATGAGGCATGATCGAGGTCACATAGCAGGGCTTGGCTCTGTTCCCCATAACAAATCTTGTATTGGCTTAGCTCGAAGACCTTCGAAACTAGAGAACATGGAGGGAACATGGTCTTGATACGAGGGGAGAGAGTGGAATACCGTAACATTACACAGATTCCATTGACATGTGAAGATAGATCAACGTTACGTAATATGACATCAGGCTCTCTCCAGTGATTATAAGATCAGAAAGTCCACCCCAGTACTTATAAGGTCACAAGGCTCGCCCCAGTGCTTATACGGTCAGCTTATTGTATTTTTACGCCGCTGTTACAAGCTGTGTCAACACATCACGTTTATTCACGTCTGGTAGCGAGACTTGTCCAACATGACCTCCACGAGGATGTCACGTGTCTCAGTGTGCTCGCGGCAAACATACCACGGTAAACCAGTGTTGTTTTAATGTTGGGCCAGCGTCGCAGACGATGGGCCAATATTAAAACAACACTGTGCCAACGTCTGGGTTGCTGGGTAGCGGCTAACATACGAAATGTGAATGCGAATGGCTCAAGATTGTGATTTACTATCACTGAGAGCCAAATGGCTCATTTAGTGCTCTTAAGGACAAATCTCAGTATTACGAGAACGGGTTGTGAATGAATGAATGAATGAATGAACGAACGAATGAATGAATGAATGAACGAACGAATGAATGAATGAATGAATGAATGAATGAATGAATGAATGAATGAATGAATGAATGAATGAATGAATGAATGAATGAATGAATGAATAGATGGATGGATGGATGGATGGATAAATGAATGAATGAATGAATGAATGAATGAATGAATGAATTAATGAATGAATGAATGAATGAATGAATGAACGAATGAATAAAAGAAAGAATGAATGAATGAATGAATGAATGAATGAATGAACGAATGAATGAATGAATTAATAAATGAATGAATAATTGAATAAATGAATGAAAAAACGGAAGAACAAATAAATGAATGAATAAATGAATGAATGAATGAATGAATGAATGAATGAATGAATGAACGAACGAACGAGCGAACGAACGAACGAACGAACGAACGAGCAAACGACCGAACAAAAAAATGGACGAATGAACAAACGAGTGAATGAATGAACGAACGAACGAACGAACGAACGAATGAATGAATAGATGAATAAACAAACGAACGAATGTATCAATGAAAAAACAATTGATTGATTGAATGATTGATTGATTGATTGATTGATTGATTGATTGATTGATTGATTGATTGATTGATTGATTGATTGATTGATTGATTGATTGATTGAATAAATGAATGAATGAATGAATGAATGAATGAATGAATGAATGAATAAATAAATGAAGAATAAATGAATGAATGAATGAATGAATTAATTAATTAATTGCATGAATAAATGAATTAATGAATGAATGAATTAATGAATTAATGAATGAATGAATGAATGAATGAATGAATGAATAAATGAATGAATGAATGAATGAATGAATGAATAAATGAATGAATGAATGAATGAATGGATGAATGAATGAATGAATGAATGAATGAATGAATGAATGAATGAGTAAGTAAGTAAGTAAAATATTTGCTTTACTTCACTTTTCGGCCAATATGGCCATTTAAGTGAAAATTCCAGGTATTACTGAATGAATGAATGAATGAATGAATGAATGAATGAATGAATAAATAGATGGATGGATGGATGGATAAATGAATGAATGAATGAATGAATGAATGAATGAATGAATGAATGAATGAATGAATGAATGAATGAATGAATGAATGAATAAAAGAAAGAATGAATGAATGCATGAATGAATGAATGAATGAATGAATGAATGAATGAATGAATGAATGAATGAATGAATGAATGAATGAATGAATGAATGAATGAATGAATAAATGAATGAATGAATGAATGAATAATTTAAAGAATTCATAGATGGATGGATTAAGTAAAATAAATGGGGTTTTAGGCCACCTTTGTGCACATATAGGCTGAACTGGGCCAAAGGAACTACCTGAGAATGGTGAGTTGAATGAGACGACACTGCTATCCAGACACATGATTTGAAATTCACACCCTGCCGATTTGAGGTGGAGCACGCTACCACTCAGTCACGAAGGCTCCCCACAATATTGAATCTTTACGATTGAGTGGGGAAGAAACATTTTTTGTCTTTGAAACTTTAATGCCAGAGCGGGGAACGAGCCCGCGACCTCAGACTTTCCAAGCAGGCAGCTTTAACCACTGCACCAGAGCCCCCACCCTGAGACAACCCAAATTGGGACAGTGACTTTCAGTAAACTGGATGATCGTCAACTGAGTGGGATAATCACAGGGGATTCGGGGCATTCACCAATGTATTTCTGTGGAAGAGCCTGGCCAGAAAACACCAAACGTGCGCCCAATGCTGAACTAATGTTGTTCCAGCGGCGGAGACAGTGTCCCAACATTAGCGTGGCTTTGTGCTATAACTGGCATCAGAGGTTTCTCCTATGGCGGGTTAACCCTTTCAACGCGGGGATCGACTTTAGACGTCAGAATCATGGACGTCAGTCAGATTCCAACATCTAAAATCGATTCTAGCACTGAAGGAGTAAAATATTTATAATGGCCGTAGACCCATAATATAGGTATTCAAATGAACCAGAAAGAAGTTACTAAGACATTTATGATGATTTCAAATTACAAAAACCCTTTGGTCTCCTGGGTTTATTGAAAAATATATCAGCGCTTTAACATGTTTAACCCTTTCAAGCCTGAGTTTACCATTGTCATCTCCATCCACTACAAGCCGCGAATTGCTATCGCAATTCTCGACTTGTAGTGGATGGAGATGATTTGACGTGGGTGAAAAATTAAAGAAAATTGCCATGTATTGGTAAACCCGTTTCACGGAAATTTTTGTTCTAAAACCCTTTGTTGTAGGAAAATTAGGTCTGTTTTCAATGATGTAAAATGATGCTTTAATGCATCGTGAGGGCTTAAAGGGTTAAGAGTTAATGTTGGCCCACATTCTGCGATGATGGACCAGCTTTAATCTACCATTGCTGCAATGTTTTTAAGGCCGCAACGATCTTACACCGCCTTACCCAGAGCTATTTGATTTGCAGCATATCTGTCCAAACCAGAACCGGATTGACCAAACCATCGAATCTGTTTGCATGAAGGGTTTAGTCATTGGATATTGGACCAGTTTGCCAAAACCAGACGATTTCTTTGGCTTTGGCGATTTCTTTTTCTATATATGCGGTATAACGCTTTTACCACGTTTCCTTGTGTATGCATGCGGTAACTATACTGATGATATGCAAACGGTGTTCATTTGAGTGCGGTATTGGGAAATACAGCACTCGTCCAAGGAATAAGGTGTGAGCCTTTAGGCGAACACCTTATTCCTTGGACATGTGCTGTATTTTTCCATACCGCACGAAAATGAACACCGTTTGTATTTTCTCACACGATTGTCGAAAATTTTCAACGGCGCAAATAAGTGTACAGTTGACCGACATGACGAACGACCATAAGACCCGCCGCTCACCTGCTATACAGCATGCATGCATACAACATGTATAGGACTACATGTAGTACAGCGGTGTGCGGTCTCATAGTGGAAACGTCTCATAGTGGAAACACCACCAGTGAGTGTGAGAAGTCACTTTACAGTCTTCCTTTCGGGCATACAAACCGAAGCTAAACTATTTCAAGATCGGTGAGAATCGAACAGGGTCTAGATCTACCATTGCTGCGCTGTCCTTTAGAGACTAGCGACTGGAGTCCTGAGGGAGCTGCATGTCTATGGCTGAAACGTCCTGGTCTCACCGATAATCAGCAACAATCACGTGATCCACCAGACTAAATCTGTCTGAATGCGCGTGCGCACGCCCTATCTAGCAGGATCATTCACAGGGGGCGCTGCAAGATTTTGCCCTCAATTTGGGTTCTGCAATATTCCTGGTGATTTTATATCGGAATTTGGGTAGAAAAGCACAACCGTAATTTTATCTGGCGAACATTCTCTACTCAAAACGTGTCTCTTTAAATAAATCCAGATTACTGCCGTGCAAATCAAAAGACAGTTGTCACGTTCGAGGCCCTACCACGGACAAACCAATATATAATGAAAATGAAATGAAGTGTGAATCGCGCTTTTAGTGCTTTAACCCTTTAAGCCCTCACGATGCATTAAAGCATCATTTTACATCTCTGAAAAAATACTTAATTTCCTCATAACTGGGGGTTTAGAACGAACATGTTCATGGAACTGATTTGATAATAACAAAATAATTTTTTTCATTTACCACCCACTTCAAGTCATCTTCATTCACTACAAGTCGAGAATTGCGACAGCAATTCGCGGTTTGTAGTGAATGAAGATGACAATGATAAATTCAGGGTTGAAAGGGTTAAAGCATCATTTTACATCCCTGAAAACAGACTTAATTTTCCTCAAACTAAGGGTTTTAGAATGAAAATTTCCATGAAACTGGTATACCAATACATGGTAGGTATTTTTTTTAATTTCTCACCCACATCAAGTCATCTTCGTCCACTACAAGTCGAGAATTGCGACAGCAATTCGCGGCTTGTAGTGGATGAAGATGACAATGGTAAATTCAGGCCTGAAAGGGTTAATGTTTAACCCCACAGCGTGTCAGCGCGTTAGACGTCAGAATCTGACGTCTGTAGACGTTCGATTCTGAAGTAAAAAGACGGTTCCCGCACTGAAAGAATTAAAATATTTCTAACAGCCGTATAGCCCAATAACACGAGCATTCAAATGAACCAGAATGAGCCAACTTCATGATGATTTGAAATAGAAAAAATCCTTCAGTTTCCATGGTTTATACAAAAATATTTCAGCGTTGTTGCACCAGTGGCAAAGTAGAATTCGGTGCACAGTTTTTAAAAAAAGTAATAATGGCATATTCTGTTACAGAGTCTGTTACCCGTTAAAGTATACAGAGTACTAAAACTGCGCAAACTCCAATCGTCAGTTTCTTTTTCCGAGGACGTTAAATCTAATAAACTACCCTGCAAATTAAATTTGTAGCCCTCCTATAAAACTTGTCTCCTCTCCCTCATTGTTAACCATTTCAAACCTGTATCAATAAAACCGGCACGTCATAACCCTTGCAACGCGGAATTAAAAATCTAAATGTGTGTCTTGTTACCGCGACCCACAACTTAACCATATTTGTTTAATTTCATACGAAACATTTGAAAATCTTGCTGTTTAAGCATACATTTAATCCCTAATAACTGTGATTATAGCTAATGAAAACGAATATTGTCGAGCTTAGCGGTGTTCACACCTCGCATTAAACAAAACAAATATAGCGAAAAAACGCCACGGCTCGAATTTCGAATCCTGTATCTGGAGGGTAGTGTCTCATTCATCTCCCCATCCTCAGGAGTTTCTCCTTGCTCAGTTTAGCCTATATGTACACAAAGGTGGCCTAAAACCCCATACATTTCATTTCATTTCATATAACCCACTGAAAATGTTAAAATTAAGATCATCCTAACTTTCTCTTAATTCTATTAGAAAGTTAAGATGAATCTAAACTTTTCTAATAGAAATAAAAGAAAGAAATTTAAGATAATCTTAATTTTAAGATTCTCAGTGTATTGGCCTCTGACATCAAAATGTCTATCTGCCGTTATGCCAGAAGATATGTTGGGCCAGCGTAGTAGATGGATGGCCAACATCAAAACAACATTGCTTCTTTGTGCCTTGTTGGTCGCAAAGCCACCCCAGTGTAAAGAACAGGGCGCTAAATTAAATCACTCACTCACCCATAATTGAATCGCTTTATTATGTTATCGTTTCAGAGTAAATCTAGTATCAGCACCAGAATGTCAGAATTATACTGCCGTTCAAAGCCAAAAGGCAGTATCTGCTTACATTACAAATAAGCAGATACTACATTTTGTCTTTGCAGTGCAGCATAGTCTCATCAAGTTTCAATTTTGGCCTG
The DNA here is from genome assembly GCA_964017125.1 of Flabesymbios commensalis. Taxonomy (NCBI): domain Eukaryota; kingdom Metazoa; phylum Annelida; class Polychaeta; order Terebellida; family Flabelligeridae; genus Flabesymbios; species Flabesymbios commensalis. The sequence continues at coordinate 9,716,547 of OZ024906.1, forward strand.
TGTTTAATTTGTTGTTTTGTATCTAATTTGTATTAAAAAAAAAAAAGATGCATCGTTCCAGCGATTTTGGTTTGATATGGATATAAATGTGATTTGAAATGCTCTACCGCTGATACAGTGATATCCATGGACCTGTTCTACAAATTGAATCAGTAGCGCTTACTGACTCAATTTTGCCTAAGGCCTCCTAAGTCAGCTTGCCATACTGACCGACAGCATTCCGCGACTCGGAATTTTAACACGTGGAACACTGAATTACCATTTTACATTATTTTCAGTCGCTTATGTGATTGAAAATTATTCTGATTTGTAAAATAAAAGTCATAATATTTTGTAGCCGTATCAGATACTTAAGACGTATTCTAATTTAACCCTTTCAACGCGAAGATGGATTTTAAAAGTCAGAATCTGACGACCTAAAGTCGGTCCCCGCACTGAAATAATTAAATATTAAAAAAACCCTTTGGACTTTTATGGTTTTAAATACAGAAATATTTCAGCTTTGTAAGGGTTAAGTCGACATTAATCCAACGTCTTGTGTTTGTTATGTTGAGTTCCATCTCGCTCTGTATAATTAACCACATAATTTTAAAAAAACTGCGCTATTGGAAATTTATAAAATATTTTTTACCTCTATATAAAATTTAATTGCTAAGAAATACGTGTTGTTTAGATAAAAATTGTGAAAAGTTGTATTAAGGCAGCTATTGTTGGTTGTATTGATCAAAAGTTTGAATGGAAATTGGAAAGCAGCTCTAGCGCTGAAAGTGTCAGAATTATTGAACTGTCTGGCCAATGTAATCAGGGCCCGTCGACAAGCTACACTGGGGAGCAATGCTGAACAGGCAGCAGTTTTTTGCCTCCGACAATGTTTATCTGGCAATGTTTTCGTAACCCTTTCAAGCCTGAATTCTCGACTTGTAGTGGATGAAGATGACGAATGAATAAAAGATGTTATTATGAAAACAGTTCCATGAAATTATTAATGAAATAAAAGCATTCTTCAGATATGCAATAGGACGCTTTGACACATCGCGAGGGTTTAAAGGGTTTAGGTATTGATTGACTGAAATTTGTACGAGGGATTTCAAACCATAGTTCTAGCAAGAACGATATATCAATCCAATATCAGTTTAACACTTAAAGCGCTGATTCTTTTTAAAAACCATGGAAACCAAAGGGTTTTTTCAATTTGAAATCATCATAAATGTCTCAGTTAGTTCTTTTCGATCCATTTGAATACCTATGTTATAGGTCTACGGTCATTATAGATAGTGTGACTCTTGCAATGTGGGGTTCGACTTTAGTCGTCAGAATCTGACTCTATAGACGTCAGATTCTGACGACTAAAGTCGGTCCCCGGTCTGTCCAAAACATTTTTATACCATTTATGCAACGCCGGCCCAACGTCTTTGACGTTGGTCCAACATTGTACACATTTTATACACATATTTTGGGCTTGCTGAGATGGTGGGTCATTGTGTGGTTAATTTCACCTCTGAGTGTGGCAGCCAGGTCATGGCGAAATTTATGTGAGAATGATATCGCGTCCAGAAAACAGCAACATAATTTTCTTTAAAAACAATAGAAACAATATTAATGTTTCATGCTCCAGTGCTGGTAGTTTTTGTCAATACAAATTGAGAAAATAATGTGATTTACTCCAGTGCTGGTATTTTTTCTCAATACAAAATGAAAAAATAATGTGACTTCACATAAGAGCTGTCAGACAGGCCAGTGAAGCGTTGCGGTGTTGGTCATGCTCAGTGCCCATCCCCCTAAAATAGCAAGATTTATCTTTACTTAACTTGTTCTTATTTCCATTATATAAGTTAATATTTGTCTCAAACCTTTCAATGCGGGGACCGACATTAGACGTCAAAATCTGACACCTCTAGAATTTTGTGAGGAGATATGCGCATTGATTTTGTGTTTTCAATGACGGTTATGAACGGATATAATACATTTGACTGTGGACTTTCAATTATGACATTTACATCATATTCCATCATTCACAATATCTTATTTTTCGGATATGACAAACACTCACCAGACTGTATTTCTGAAATGATTTAAAAAAACGATTGAAATATGCCGCCAAACAACTCTCAACGAGGAAGGTTTCTTCCATACTTTATAAAATAAATAACTAAGGAATTATAATCTTGTAATTAGGAGCATTGTGATATTGTTGTTACGATTTTTTTCACCGCCTTTCTCGCCTTGGGACCTGCACGTGATTGGCATCAGATCGAGGCTGACATTGTCATTACAAGGTCACACAGGACCAGGTGCGCTACTTTATGATGGCGGCCGTGTCATGAACCTCACACTGTTTGTTTAACGTTGGGCCAGCGTCGCAGACGGTGGCCCAACATTAAACCAGCATTGGCTGAACGTGCTGTTTGTCGGATTTCAATCATCCTGACCTTGGTATTGACATATTATGGGATGGAATAGTTGCACTCCTCTCTCATTTTCAAAACAAGATGTGTAGAGAAACAATTGCATAAACAATTGTGTTAAGAAACAATGGTGTTGAGCGTGTTAAGATCAACAATTAAAATATTATATTGTGATGGGAAAAGAAATCATCAAATCATGTGCATAGATGTTGAAAACAAGTGATAAATTTATTTTCAACATGGCTTTACACATGTTAAATGTCAGCTAACGTGTAATAACAAACTTACATAAAAAGGATAACTTTTGCTGTACACATATTGCTACATGTATATGAGATTAAACTTCTACAGTACTCATATTGATTACAATAGCCATTGTGTGTTCAACTCCTAGTACTGATGTCGACTGCAGCAGACATTCTGTGAAAATGTAAATTGAATAGATGTCTAGCTAATCAAATGATTTAATTTGTGAGAGGTCCATTTTTCTTTTCTTTTTTTTTATCCTAACATTACGTTCGCATTTCCACTTAAACTGATGTGTTGTTGAGACAATCAAGCTATATTTGTGATAATGCGTAAAAACGAACGTCGCCCTTGAAATTGAAGTGAAGCGATCATTTCTTGCATTACTCCTTTCAGCGCAGGGATCGACTTTAGACGTCAGAATCTGACATCTATAGATGTCAGAGTCTGACGTCTAAAGTCGATCCCCACACCAAAAGAGCAAACTATTTACAATGGCCGTAGACCTATAACAAAAGTATTCAAATGAAACAGACAGACCTAACTTAGACATCTTTGATGATTTCAAATTGAAAACCCCTTTGTTCTTCATGCTTTATACAAAAACCCTTCAGCGCTGTAAGGGTTAACCCTTTCAGGCCTGAATTTACCATTGTCATCTTCATCCACTACAAGCCGCGAATTGCTGTCGCAATTCTCGACTTGTAGTGGGAAAAGATGATTTGAAGTGATTGAAAAATTAAAGATAATTGCAATGTATTGGTAAGCCAGTTTCATGGAAATTTTCGTTCTAAAGCCCTTAGTTGTAGGAAAATTAGGTCTGTTTTCAGGTAAGTAATATGATGCTTTAATGCATCGTGAGGGCTTAAAGGGTTAAGTCCTTGTGAAGTTACCATTTCTTGTATTGTGAGGCCGCTGACTGTTTTCTCTTTGAGAATGGAATTGTTTCTAAGTGATCATGTCGTGAACTTTTATTCAATACATCACCGGAAATGGAGATCATTCATCCAAACACGTCTGACTTGCCAATAATCCAGACCCCTACAAACCAGCAAACACAGGACACTGAACCAATATTGGGTTAATGCTGGGCCAGCGTCGTAGACGATGGGCCAGCATTGAAGCAACATCGGTTCAATGTATTGTATTTGATGGGATACATTCCAGCGAACAGAAGTCATTGAACCAATTTTGAATTAGGATTGGCCGATTGTCTACGACGTTGGCCCAACATTGATCCAACGTTGACGTTGGTCCAATTATGGTTCAATGCTGTACCGCTGTGCTTGACATTGGCACAACATTATAACAACATAGAATGTATATGGTTTAACTATTTCAGTCTTCTAAAGACGCACACCGTAGACCCATAACATAGGTATTCAATTGAAGCGGAAAAAGCTAACTAAGATATTTATGCTGATTTCAAAATGACGTTGGGCGACTGTCTACGACATTATGTTAGCCCAACTTTAAACGAGCACAGGCCTATCGTGCAATGTTGTCTTAACGTTGGGCAAGCGTCTATGACGCTCACCGAACATTTGCTCTTGCTCCATGGAATCGCCCTGTCTCTGGCGGGTAACCGTCAACAACTACAAAACAAATGGGTTGAAAGCTTTCGGCAGTTTATCTTGTGTGGGTTAGTGTTTTTACATTAGCTGGCCCTGTTCTCTCCTTCTGGCTCCGCTGAGCCATCAAAGGAAGACTCACATTCCTGGCGAAAAAAACAAACATAATTAATTTGTAAAAACATGTCTGGAAGATAAGGCTATATTTAAAAATTGTAGGAAAATCTGGTTATTTTATGCGATGAAACAATCACCACAAAACAGAAGTATAGTTTCGCACAGACAGAGAATGAATAAATGAATGAATGAATGAATGAATGAATGAATGAATGAATGAATGAATGAATGAATGATTAATTATTGTAATGAATTATTAAACCCTTCCAGCACGGGAACTGAACTTAGACGTCAGATTCTGGCGTCTAAGATTAATCCTGCACTGGAAGAATTAAACAATGAAGACATTTATGATGATCAAATTGACAAAAACTCGTTGGTCTCCATGGTTTATACAAAGTCATTTCAGCGCTCAAAGGAACAGCGTTTGAAATCTTTTTCTTCTGTTTGAAATATTATTATTCTAATTAACCCTTAAAGCGCTGAATTTTGTATGAAAAACTATGGAGACCAAAGGGTTTTTTTCAATTTAAAATCGTAATAGCTGTCTTAGTTAGCTCTTTCTGATTCTTTTGAATACTTATGTTATATGTATACGGCCATTACAAATATTTAGATATTTACAGTGCGGGGATCAACTTTAGACGTCAGAATCTGACGTCTAGAGACGTCAGATTCTGACGACTAAAGTCGATCCCTGCGCTGTATGGGTTAAAGACCCCGCTTACTTGCACTGTAGACACAATGCCCACGTCCACTGAGAGGTGATAAACTGTGGTCATTTATCATGTTTATAAAGCAGACGTAATGGTTGACATTCAGTAACTCATTGTGTCTGAAGGACAAGCTGATAAGATTGATACATTTAAGCAACTTAGAAACGTCCACCCAATGATGGTTTAATGCTCGGCCAGCGTCGTAGACAGTGGCTCATCATTAAATCAACATTGGGGTCAATGTATCGTTTTGACGGGGATGGCCTCTTGTACCACTCAACACCATACAACGTGTCTATCTATTTGTATATTAACAGATATCAGAAAATATACCACACGTCTAACTTTATATATTATTGGCTTTACGTCCATTCAATTTAAAGTATAAATTATCTGAAATTCTAATTTTCCTATTTGTATATCCCATATCAGTAAATCTTCCACATATACATCTGAGCTATTTCATAATTTACTGCTTTGATGTATTAGGTAATTATTTGAAAATATGAAATTCTCAATTCATATTTGTATATCCCATATCAGAAAAGCTACCACACATCTGAGATATTTTATATAATTGGCTTTACTTCCATTCAATTTGAGGTAATTATCTGAAAATATGAAATTCTCATTTCCCCATTTGTATATCCCATATCTAAAAATCCACCATATAGATATTTTATATAATTGGCTTTACTTCTGTTCAATTCGATGTATTAGATAATTATCTGAAAATATGAAATTTTAATCTCCTATTTATATATCACATATCAGAAAATCTACCATATAGCCTACCTCTGAAATATTTTATATAATTGGCTTTAATTGCGTTCAATTTAAAACATCAATTATCTGCAAATATGAAATTATCCTTTATCTTTATCTATTTATATATCCCATATCACAAAATCTGCCATATACCTCTAAGATATTTTATATTATTGGCTTCACTTCCGTTCAATTTAAAGTATAATCTATCTGAAGATATCAAATTCCCATTTAAAAATTTAGCTGCGTATACAAACAATGCTGTTGTGTCGATAGCTGTGGTGTATAATAATTCTCACAATCTGTGCAGTGGTTCTCAATATGAAAGGTATATCGCCATCCGCTGATATCGCACTCCAAGCTGCAGTTTGATGTTCAATGTATGACAGTTATGTCATGTATGATGTAACCATGTCTGAATATACAAACGCTGGGAATTTTTTGAGCGCTGTAGGAATTTACAGCACATGTCATATGAATAAAGCTCACACCCTGTTTGTTGAACGAGTGCTGAATTTTCCCATATCGCAATCAAATGAACAACCGCTTTCATATCACGTATACTTAGGGATATAAGAGTGAAGACCGGATACGAATGTAATACAAAATATCAGCTGCGAATTATTTCAGGCATAACAATATCTAAAGTAAAATTTTATGGGCATATGATGTAAACGACTTAGTTTCCTGTGCCTAATCTTTATGCCAACATACATGTTTTTTTAACTAATCATTTGATTAATAATAATATTATCTGACACATGTATCGGTTGTAAACCTGAGCCTAGTAATTGTCAGATTAAAAAACAAATTTGAAGTTGTGTGTCGATGCCTATACAGCTACCTACAATTTGAAGTGGGTGAAAATTATACATTTTTGTTTAATATTCAATAATATTTAATAATATTCAATATCGCTGTCGAAATACATATTTCAGGTCCTAAAACCTCTACTTTATATACAGTAATAACAAAACGTACTGACACTGTTATAGTTGTGAGCTGCATGTAGACCATCTCACTAAGAATCCTAAAGTTAAGATTATCCTAACTTTCTCTCATTTCCATTAGACATTTCAGTTAGTGGTTAGTGGAATGGGCCCCAGCGATCAGTGGTTTAACCCTTTCAAGCCTGAGTTTACCATTGTCATCTTCATCCACTACAAGCCGCGAATTGCTGCCGCAATTCTCGACTTGTAGTGGATGAAGACGATTTGGTGTGGTTTAAAAATTAAAGAAAATTGCCATGTGTTTGCAAGTCAGTTTCATGGAAATTTTTGTTCTAAAACCCTTGGTTATAAGAAAATTAAGTCTTTTTTAAGGGATGTAAAATGATGCTTTAATGCATCGTGAGGGCTTAAAGGGTTAAGATGCCTGGATGATTAGTGATAGTATACGCTTATGATCGCCGTGTGTTAAGTAATCATTGATAACTTATCATAATGAGTGGCAACCATCATTAATCAATTCTCACTTGTATTAAATCAATCTACCATTATAGCTCAACATTTGTGGTCCCATTGTCATCGTTTCTATGAAGAAGCAAAAAAAGAAGCTGATGCAAACAGGCAATTTATTTTTGCTCGTGTAATGGCATAAGGAAAAATCGATGACTTGATGAAATAGATTCGTGATTGAAAAAAATGAATACAATAATTAAAGAAATAAGGAAGAATCCAGCAGGCAGGCAGGCAGGCAGGCAGGCAGGCAGGCAGGCAGGCAGGCAGGCAGGCAGGCAGGCAGGCAGGCAGGCAGGCAGGCAGGCAGGCAGGCAGGCAGGCAGGCAGGCAGGCAGGCAGGCAGGCAGGCAGGAAGGCAGGAAGGCAGGAAGGCAGGCAGGCCAATCAGCCAGCTAACCAACCAACCAAACAATTAACTAAACAACCAATCACCACAAACGCTTATTCAGCTATTCGTCTATGTACTCTGAGAATCTTATTGTAGCATTTTGTGACAATCGCATGATCATGTGTTAGCTAAATAGTGCTAAATACTGATTATAATTAAATTAGTCAGGTGTTGGGCCCTTACATTAGCAGCTTTGCAAAGGTGAAAGGCCGTATTTGCTTACTTGTAAAGTAAGCAGATACTGCCTTTTGTCTTTGCGCGACAGTACAGGTAGCTTTGTAGCTAGCCGTACATATCTTTGTTGTCCACAGGATATGACCCTTGACCTTACACGCGGACCACAGTGGGTGGCACTGCCATCTCTTACATCATCTAGATTTATCACACCATTGTCCTGAGTATTAACGGGCAAGATTTACAACCCTTACCTTATTATCGCCACGGATATCTATTATCGCTCAAGAACGCTATGCATCGTCTAATATACAGTGCATTAGTAAAAAGTCAAGAGCAGTAATAACAATTATTTTTCATTTGTATTTTTCTAAATAGATAGAATTGAATTTTTAGTGTTTTGCAATCGTACCTTGTGTTATTTGTTTATACTGGATAGAGAGAGAATATACCAGTAAAGACAGACGGCAAATCGATACTGGCTTAACCTTACAGTACTGACATATTTTGTATAAACTATGAAGACCGAAATGGAGTTTTTCAATTTAAAATTATCACAAATGTCTTAGTTCATTTGAATACCTGTGTTATGGGTCTACAGCCAGGATAAATATATTTTTACTCTTACAGTACGGGGATCGACTTAGACGTCAAAATCTGAAGTCTATAGAAGTCAGATTCTGACGTCTAAAGTCGATCCCGAACTGTAAGGGTTAATGGTGGCCCATTGTCTACCCAACATTAAACCAACATTGGGCCAACGGCTGCAACTTGCTGGTATATATTGTGTCATCTAGATAGTCTCGAGAGATGCGATACATATAGTGACCTGACCAATATTCCAATACATGCATAATAAAATGTACTACAGGGGCGGCCAAATAAAACAATCATTTTTCTCAAATATCCCTGAACAAGTGTCAAATAAACGATGCTTATTAGCTCTACAGCGCGTGAATCGACTTAGACGTCAGATTGTAGACGTCAGATTCTGACGTCTGGAGGTGATCTCCGCACTCAAAGAGTAAAACATTTGTAATGGCCGTAGACTCATAGCATAGGTATTCAAATAAAGCAGAAAGAGCTAACTAAGGCATTCATGATTTCAAATTGAAAAAACCCTTTGGTCTTTTGGGTTGACAAATCTCCCCTCATATTTTGCATTATCAGTTACTTTCCGTCGATAATTGTTATTCTTATAAATTACAACATAAGCCTATACTAATTGAACAATTACTTTAATTTTAATGAGCACTTGGCAATAAAATTACTTTATCCCTATGTGTATTATATTGCTGAAATACAAACCAGCAAACACGAGATATTCAGCCAATGCTGGTTTAATGTTTGTCCAGCGTCGCAGACGGTGGACAAACATTATGCATGGCATGACATGGCATGGCAGAGCCCATGGCATGGCATGCCATGGTATGCTATGATATAGTATGGCATGGCATGGCATGGTCATGCATGACAGATCACTATCTCTCCAATACCAGGATTGGAGACATAATCTAGGACTCCAAATCCCACTTATGATTTGTCTCAGTCTATTACAACAATATCTATATATGTCTTACTCCCGCGAGATTACGCTCAGATCTCGTCGGAATCACGGATATACTAGTGATCTCGTTCACATCTCGGCTGTAGACGAGATCTCATCTATCCTGATTTTCCCGTCTTCAAATATCCACTATAAGCCTCCACCATGGTCCTAAATTAGCTTGCCCGTCTTTCTCACTCCAAATATGAAGACCACCCCGTAAATACGAGATGTTGAATAGACCCTGCGAGTGCCCTGCTATAATATTTAATTTTTTAATCTTTTGAAGCTGTGCCCCGCTAGCGCGATCCACAACTTCAACTGAATGAAAATTACTTGTAAAATACAAGTTCAAACGAATAGCAGTGTTTCCAGATTTAAGACATATTATTCTAATGCTAACGACTGGTCACACAATTTCTAATAAAGCACTGATAGGCCCAGTCGACATCAGTGATCTAGTGGTTAATATTATGCTACCTTGGGCCACAGTCGACAACGTTTGCTCAACAAAAACTCATCATTGGGTCGATGTTTTATTTACTTGAGATGACACGTCTCTACTTTCCTCCAACATGTCATTTTATAGAAATCTGAAATTTGCCAAATATGGTACTATCACACTCGCCACTTTTACTGTCATTACTTAGCCCAATTGGTTATTCTTTATTTCTGAAATTCATCTAATTTGAATTTTCATCCACTTGAAGTTGTGTCTCTATTCGAGCAAACATTTTTAAATCTCGATGTCAACGAAATCTCTACATATTTTTTTCTATATTCCAGCATACCACATGAGCTATACTTAGACACAGACTACGTATCTTTATTATGGTCTATAAATATATATCATTGTAAGTATGTAAGACCCGGTAGTCACACCCTAATCTCTGGTCATGAGGTATGGCACGTTTGTAAAGGCTCCAGAAATAACACGTACTTGTCATGGAGGTTTATGTAACATTAAGATCGTGCCATGTAGTCAGGGCTGTTAGGGCAATAAATGGACTGGTTGGGGCAAATTGTTCCAAAGCTATCAAATTTGGCCCAGATGTCGACAGAGCCCGACTTGATCGATTTAGGGTGGATGCCAAGAAAGGCATCGCCTTGCGCCACCGTAGGTGCTAAATCCAAAATGGCCGCCATCACATATCAGAAATATCAGAATCAAGTAATATAATAATTAAAATCTTCAATTACATGAAATAAAACTCGCTACTGAGAAGCGTGATTTATGATCCTTATGTTTTTTTATAACTTTTGATTGATTTCTCCCCAAAATTTCACATTTCTATGTGATTTATTGGCACAACGCTTAATTATCATGATCTGTTCATACCATGTTTGATAGCTGCACGTTTTTCAATCATTTCCACACAAGTACAACAATTCTTTGATCACAGACCGACCAATAATAAATAAACAATATCAGTGATAAATAGTTAAATTGATTATTAAACATTATTGATTTTGTACTTTGACGTAAAAAAAGGTCTCGATGCTGCCACTACACGATGTGAGCCAGAGGAACATAAAGTATAGTCTATCCAACGGTGGAAGATGGTCTAAAATGAAAGTTAGCTTTTCGTTGATTACTATCAATTCCCAAGCGATAGTCAGTAAAATTTATCAACACTATTTTTTAGTCATT
>OZ024906.1:9732588-9740088 GCA_964017125.1 Flabesymbios commensalis
AATATTTGCAAATCTTGTAAGCCATCATTTCGCTCACAATAACAGTAATTTGAACGTCTAATGAAATGGACCTAAAACGAATCTAATCGTCCTTAGCGATGAAAATGGTTAAAATAATGAAAGCCTTGTCTATTTTACTATACGCCAAAACGAATCTTCAAAATGAAATGAATCGGGCTTTAGGCCACCTTTGTGCACATATAAGCTAAACTGGGCCAGGAGAACCTCCTGAGGATGGTGAGATGATTGAGATGACACTGTCCTCCAGACACAGGATTCGAAATTCGAGCCCTGGCGGTCTGAGGCCGAGCACGCTACCTCTCGGTCACGGAGGCTCCCCACAATACTGACTTTCACACGTGGATGGGGAAGAAACAATTTTGTTTCTTTGAAACCGCCGAGACCGGGAACCGGACCCCGAACTCTGGCGTGAAAGGCAGCGGTGCTAACCACCACCCTAGGGCCCCCGCCCGAATCTTCAAGAACATTTCTATACCAAGAGAGTAGTTACTCTAAGATTAAAACCACATTACGAACCCTCTGCTTATAGAATATAGGTGATAAAAAAATAAATAAAGCTCTGTCTTTATGTTTATTCCTGTTCTTAGTCTGCGACATCTATGGATAAACACTGTACATGGTAAATGGTATTGAACTCTTGCGTCACTGGCACTGCAAAGAGGTGTCCTGGGTTTAAGGATTTTGATGATTTATGACTAGACAAGTCGTGGTGTTAATATTTAATACAGGTTATGGGGCTGCAATAGTCTGATTATTAAATAGATGACCGATTGAGCACCAAATGCCGACCTAACTCTGTCTAAATGTTGAAACAGTTTTCCAACATTGATCCAGCAATGTGTCAATGTGTTGTGTCCACTGAGTGGACCTTTATATATTATCAGTGTGTGATTTGTACATTATCACACTGTGATAATGACAAGGGCCTCAACCAGGCAATCAGCCCGATGACCATCATTTGGTTAACTACTTCAAGGAGGGCTGGGACCTAACCCTTAAAGCACTGAAATATTTTGAGAGAAACCAAGAGTCCAAAAGGGTTTTTCAATTTGATATCATCATATATGTCTTAGTTAGCTCTTTCTGATTTAATTGTATACCTATGTTATGGGGATTGACTTTAGATGTCAGAATCTGACGTCTGTAGACGTCAGATTCTGACGGCTAAAGTCGATCCCCGCACTGTAAGAGTAGAACATATTTATAATGACCCATAACATAGGTATTCAAATGAATCGGAAAGAGCTAACTAAGAAATTTATAATGATTTCAAATTGAATAAAACCCTTTGGTCTCCATGGTTTAGACACAAATATTTCAGCGCTGGAAGGGTTAAGGCCTGGGTCTTGAGGGGTGGGTCTTGTGCACAAATAATGTCATCAATGCCATACCTCTTAACCCTTTAGGCTCCAAGTTATATTTTTTAAATTTTCATTCACTTGAAGTTGTGTCTCGCTACCGCGACCCACAACTGCATCTGCAAGTGAGTGACAATTACTTATATTTGTGTAATTTGAGACCAAACATTTGCAAATCTTGATGTTTATACACTCACTTAATTCACAATAAGAGTGATTTTATAACACTGATAAAACAGATTTCAAACGATTACTGTCGTTTACAGGGAATTTGTTGCTGTATGATCAAAAATGTTAGTGTTTCACAGAAGTGCTTACGCAGCATAAATATTAGATTATACTGGGTATATTAAACCTTACAATACTGAAATATTTTAGTATAAATCATGGGGTTCTTTCAATTTGAAATAATCATAAATGACTTAGTTAGCTCTCTCCGCTTCATTTGAATACATATTTAATGGGGCTACGGCCATAATAAATGTTTTAATTCATTCTGATAGTTTTACTAAACAATAATGAGCAAGAGGTTATAATAACAATTCGGGCGCTGGATGACTGAACAAAACTAGATTATAATGTGATTGTTAAATCTTAACCCTTTCAGCGCGAGAACCGATATTAGACGTCAGAATCTGACGCTCATAGATTCATAATATAGGTATTCAAATGAAGCAGAAAGAGCTAACTAAGACATTTATGATGATTTCAAATTGCAAAAAAAACCTTTGGTTCCCATTGTTTATGCACAAATATTTCAATGCTTCAAGAGTTAAATAATAATCTGATAATGAAACACTTTTTTTAGCAAACCGTCTCTGGTTTTCATTCTAAAAGATGAAAAGAACGGGGCTTTAGGCCACTTTTGTTCGCATATAGGCTATACTGGGCATTTCATTCAAAGAAGGACAATATGTCAAATATACGCTCAAAAGCAATATTTGGATGGATTACAATATTTGATCTTAAACATATTGTTTTTTTTAAATGCCTATATGTGCTCTGGAGCTTAATGAGCAATCAGCTAAATAATGGATTATTCAAGTCCGTAATTCTAACAATTCCCCGCGCGCCCATACATTAATGATACGCCCTTCTTTTCCGCGGCATCCTGGCGGGTCTTCTCATGTGAAATACGTCATAGATTGTATTATCTGTAAGACAATCTTATCTTCGGATGATAACTTTTCTTTGTTTTATCTTTACTGAAATCATCGGGGATGGCGGGGCTTTGATGTAGACTGATACATCGGGGGCAGAAGACTTGTTGTGATGAATAATACGAGACTGAGATGGCCATTTTGTGATGCATATCAGCGATTGATTAATTAACAGAAGGGCATCCTTGCATGTTTGCATAAACCATAGAGACCAGAGGGTTTCGTTAAATTTGAAATCGTCATAAATGTTTCTTTCCGCTTCATTTAAATATCTATTCTAAGGGTCTACGCACAATATATATAAGTATATGTAAATAGTATGAGTATTTTACTCTTTCAGTGTGGGGATCAACTGTATACGTCAGAATCTGACGTCAATGGACGTCAGACTCTAACGTCTAAAGACAGTCCCCTGTGCTGAAAGAGTTAAAAGAAAAAAATTCAGTGTACATCCTTTTGGTAATCGTTTTTTAATTAATTTTAACTCCATACATGAGCAACATTGCTGAATGGAATATCTATTATATTGTTTCATTGTCATATTCTGTGTCGTCACCGGAAACCTTTTTGAATGGCAACTGTGTGAAAACAATGCTAAAACTAGCTCGATGAAAACATTGGAGGTCAAAGCTATTGCGTTTCAAAAAAATTACTCTGTTCCTGATAAGCCTTTTTATATATGCGTTTTAATACTACTTTAAAACCAAACAATGAGTCAGTGAAATAGATAAAATACCCATGGCAGATGATCAGGTAACAAATAATTAAATTTGCGATATATTTTTCATCAATAGGAATATTTTCGTCATCTGAAAGCACAGTTATTGAAAACGAAATGAGCGTTAAACATAAAGATTTACCAATGTTATTTCTCAAATTAAACAGATAAAAGTAATTTTCACCCACTTGGATCGCGGTAGCGAGACACAACTTCAAGTGCCTGACAATTTAAATAATTTAATTCAGTGTGAATTCCTGTCCCAATTTACATCAATTTAACAGTTCTTTTTAGAACATAACCAATAGTCATATATTAATTTGTAATTAAAATGTGTAATTTAATACACACAAAAATCTAATTTTCGGACCAAGTCTAGTATTCTACCCCCGTCTAATCGAAGAGTGATTCAGCCTGTCACATGACGAGATCTGCCAATCACCGCCGTCATTCAGTTGTTTTTTAAATTAGGGGGTAGAATACCAGACTAATTGGGACCTTGATATAAACTGTTTAACAGACATGTTGATCATGATCATGATAATAGCTATCAGGAATATCACCACAGTGTAGATATGATAGAATGAGTGTCAGATTTGACGGGGTAGATTTAGATTCAGGTAGAGATTGTGGTAATGTGATATGTATATTTAATTGAATTTGACAAATGTAAACAAGTATAATTGACTGTTTAACTGCTACATGATTCGGATACAGATGTATGTAATATATTGTATATATTTAATGGAATAAGCAAGGAAATGTCTTTATATTTTTATTCATAACATTTCTGGAATTCTCACCCCACAGTTATTCAAAATTGCCTAATTTGTTTTAAAATATACAAGTGTAAATACCAAAAACTAGTTTAATGTGGAGTAGATTTATTGATATCTAATTTCGGTTAAGCATTACAACGCAGAAATATTTGTATATAAACCATAGAGACCAAAGGTGTTTTTTAATTTGAAATCATCATAAATGTCTTAGATTGCTTTTTCCGCTTCATTTGAATGCCTCTGTTATGGATATATGGCCATTATAAATATTCCACTCTTTCAGTTCGGGGATTGACTTTAGACGTCAGAGCCTGACGTCAGAAAATGACATCGTCCATCACGCTGGAAGGGTTAATGTGCCGCCTTGTAACATGTGTAAGGGTTGGATATTCAAAGCGTTAATTTATATAATTTATTTTTTCCAACAATTGAAGTTGTATCTGGCTGACGCGATTCACAACATCAAGTGAATGAAAATTATTCAGATTTGACAAAAGGAATGTGAACGATTTTCATCTTGCTGATTGATGTCACGCGTGATCTTTAAAACATGTTCAAAAGATGGTATATAATGTGTTAATAAAAAAATGTAAAAAAAATTAATATATAATCGGGCGGTGAAGAGGTTTAATCTATTTTATATATCGTAATTGAATTTGATTGTTAAATCTATATTTATGCTAGACCTCCTTTGAGGTTCGCCTATCGGGCCGGCATCAGACATTTGAGGTCATAATCCGAGACGGACATAAATACTTAAGCAGGACTAAGCACTACTAAGTAGGACGCAAGGTTAACTTAACATTTAAAGTTAAGTTTATAATTTAAATTTTTACCCACTTGGAGTTGTGTCTCGCTACCGCGACCCACAACTTCAAGTGGGTGAAAATAGCTGAGATCTACACAATTTGAATCAAATATATGTAAATCTAGCAAACATAATGCTCATTTCTAATTAAAGGGGCAGGCATTTGTTGACAGGTCAATTTTGAAAAATACATTTATATGACGTTATATTGCCTACCGATCTTAATTAAAAATACAAAAAATAATTTTAAAAATGTAAAAACACTGAAAAAAACTAAACTAGTTTTATTTCCAAGTGGGGGGGGGGGGTCTTGCATAAAACTTAATGTAAATGTACTTATGTAAACGATACTGTCGGCAGTATACACCACTTCATACCACGAATATCCACCGTCTCAGCCTACTTCAGGAGGCGCCGCGTTAATTGGTGTGAGAAAGTGAGGATTGGGGGATTTCCCTGCTAGCAATTAACCAACCTTTAGGTGTACAAATATTTGTTTAGGTTTTCTCTGGATTCTTAGAAATTTTGAAAAAAAATTGTTAAAAAATCTGAAATTAAAAAAAGGAAATCATGATCTGCTGGATACACTGCTTCATACGAGACAAAATAACAAAATTGATGTCATCCCACGGGGTGCCTTTAAGTATTTCTTGTTTACATGACAAATATAAAGGGCCAATGGCCATAGACGTGATTTATAGCATAATTTGCCTGACATCTAATTCTTTGCCTCCATAGATTACAACAAATAAACACTGCTTATGTGCGTCCTTGGGGTAACATATCTACGTGGTCTGAAAAAAATATAAAAGTGCAAATACATCTCTCATCCAGCACCTGAGCGAGCCTTGGAGCAATCAGGATGTGTGCACGTGTGAATGATGAAGTGAGGGCCTTAGCTTTCACTGCCGATAATTCAATGCCGGTATAATATTGGGCCAACGTCGTAGACGGTGGCCCAGCACCATACCAGCATTGGTTGAACGTCACATCTGAATAATGACGTAAGGGTCCCATTATCCCCAGTTGATGAAGTAATCCCTCTATGAAGTCAGCCTCCTTTTCAGCTGCGTGATGACGTAAGAGGGGGGATTAGTTGCTAGGGATACCCCTCCCCCCTGTGAAGTGTGGAGTAAAACATTGGCCGCACAGAAGCTGGTGAAAGTGAACAACACTTTCATCTTCACCCTACTTCATTAAATAATCGTTTCTTCTACTTTACCAAGTGGGAGGTAGATAAAACTGTTTGTTTGGAAAGTCGGAGATCGCGGGTTCGAACCCTGCTCTGGCATTCCAGTTTCAAAGAAACAGAATGTTTCTCATTCATCTCACCATCCTCAGTATGTTCACCTGGCCCAATTTAGCCTATATGTGCACAAAGGTGGTCTAAAACCCCATTCATTTCATTTCATTTACGAAGGGCAATAAATGAAATGTATGTTTAAACATCAAGATTGGCAAATGTTTTGTCACTCTGATATTAACCATTTACCAGCCAAGTTATCTTATCTGAATTTTCACCAACTTGAAGTTGTGTCTCGCTACCGCGACCCACAACTTCAAGTGGGTGAAAATTACTCATGTCTGTTTAATTTGAGATTATGATGTTTAAAGTGATTGCATATGTTGACATTTCAATTTTGAAAAATAAATTTATGGGAAGTTATATAGCCTACGGAACTTGACTGAAATCACAAAAAATCATTAATAAAATCAGAGGCACTGAAAAAACTAATTTCGATTTATTTTCCGGTCGTATTTCGCCATGTGAACAAACCTGTATGCAGTATAGATAAATATAATATAATATATTATATATAATATATAGATATATATAATATATATAATATATATATTATATATATAATATATAGAATATATATTATTATATTTATTATTATATATATTATATTTATTATTCTATATATATTTATTATATATTTTATAATAATTTTTCGTGTCGGAATTGTCTTCTGTCGGCCTATATTTATATCAGGTTCAATTTACACTAATGTCTTCTGTCAACCCACTAAACAAATGATGCATATGCCTCTGTGTGAAAAAAAACAGGTAGACACATGGGCCCAACACTTTATGCCACAAATACCACGCCGTTAATTGGTGTCTTAAAGTGAGGACATAAGGGTCTCGCCTGCAGCACCGATTGTCTTCCCAAAGCTTGACCGCCTGCATAAACATGCGACCCAACGCTGCGCTAACATTTAACCATCCTTCAGGTGTACACATATTTGGGAGATCTCTGGATTCATAGAAATATTAATAAAAAATGTTTTTAAAAATCTGAAAAATAAAAAATAAAAATTTTTTAATCTGCTGGTTACACTTCTTCCGCTCAATACTGAATCTTTACAAGTGAGAGGGGAAGAAATATTTGTTTTTTGAAACTTGAATGCCAGCACGGTGGACGAACCCGCGATCTCCGACTACAAAAAAACAGCTTTAACTCTTCCAGCGCGGGGATTGTCAGATTCGAACATCAAAAGAGGATCTCCGCACTGAAAGAAAAACTATAATGGCCGTAGATCCATAGCACAGGTATTCAAATCAAGCGGAAAGAGTTAACTAAGACATTTAAGATGATTTCAAATTGAAATCGCCAGGGTGTATGCAAAAACATTTCAGCGTTAATTAACAA
>OZ024906.1:9745088-9787513 GCA_964017125.1 Flabesymbios commensalis
TGACTGGCAGACAATATCTCAGAAGACCGACGTTTTTTTAAACAATGATACCAACTCAGCAAACACGTTGACCCAATGTTGATTCAATGTTGGTCCACCGTCTACGACATCGGCTCAACATTGAACCGTTGTGTGAAATGATTCAGAAGGCGCAAATATCCAATCAGATTTAACAAATACATCGCTGAAATATTTTTGTATAAACCATGGCGACCAAAGGCTTTTTTCAATTTGAAATCATCATAAATGTCTTATAAGGTGGCGTTCACAAGCATACGGGTTGGCATACGGATACGGCATACGGATACGGTAACAGCATCCGGGCATTGGGCAGAGTGTTGACATGTACACGGCTATAAAGCACGACTTGTCCACGGTTTTATTCTCTTTCTCACTTGGCCAGGACATACAGGATGGCACCAGCATCCTCGAACCTATACATTATATGTTGCAAGAAGATTGAGTTTTAATAACGATCCTATGTCTGCACAGACAGATACAAAGGAAAAGAAAGCTAATAAGAGATCGAGACGAAGATGGTGGTTACATCCCAGAGAGGAAGAACAAGGGATATATATGCTAGCATAAGAATTGCAGCTGGATGCAGATAAATTCCAAAGTTCAGGTTATTCAGATAACGATTTGCCCAAGTAGTTTCCTGGTAGAGGAGCCTTTGATTTGAAAGTGTACATCAAGATATTCAATTAGTTTTTCATGCTACTGAATGGTACAACTCCCACGAGGCAGGTTACTTGACCTGTGTCCCACATCGCTTGAGGTGTGGTCCCCAATGACATGCCATGCTGTAAATTCTGACGTCATTTTCTGTATTTCCCTATCCGGCTTGGTGTACGGCTGCGGCAAAAATCGCTACATGAAGCGATCGAAATAGCCGTACCCTATCCGTTTATGAAGCGATTTTTCCCGTATGCCGTATACCGGATGCCGTATGCTGGATGCCGCATGCTTGTGAATGCTACTTTAGTTATATCTTTCCGTTTTATTTAACCTATGTTATGGGTCTATGATCATTGCAATTTTTAAATTCTTTTGGTGCAGGCATCGACTCTATACGTCAGAATCTGACGTCTATAAGTCGGTGCCCGCTCTGATGGGGTTAACAGCGAGACACACCTCTATTCAGATATAGTGGGATGTGCTGTTTCATGCATATACCTGGCCCTATTTGGATCGAGAAAGGGATCTAAACACATTATAAATAGACCGCTATTTGTAAAACAGACAGCAAATATATACATATAAATATATATGTACACATCGTATAACAACAAAAACATATGTGTACACATCATATAACAATATAACAATATAAACATATTTGTACACATCCGATGACAATATAAACATTTATGTACACATCACATATCTCCAGAAACACGAAAAATTGCCACGATATATGATGCTGGTGGTTTGTGGCCCGACATTACACTAACTCTGCTTCAACGTCTTGTGTCCCATATATGATCATCAGCAAGCACGAGCCATTACGCCAATGTTATTTTACTGTTGGGCCAGCGTCGCAGACGGTGGGGCAGCAGTAAAACAACATTGGGTTAATGTGTCGTATTTTGGGCATCAATTTATTTAAACGTTGAACCATGGCTGGTGTAATGTTTACTTGATCTTAGTGAACCTTAGGATTAAACCAATTACCTGTCACTTGAGTATGGCTATGTAGTGTGTTGAGGTCTTAGGTTTGATTGTTATTGACAAGCAGTCTGTGCTGAAGACAGGCTCTTAGATATGATCGGACGACTCACAAGTGTGTGCGTAACGGCTAAACCTTTCCATCGCTAAATTATACTTTTGAACCTGGTGAAGTCGTGTATATCAATCTCAAGTGATTACAATTAATATTACCCCAATTTTTTCTCATTTCCATTTGAAAAGTTAAGGTGAGGTGATGGAAAAGTGATGGAAATTGTGTATAATATATTTCTATTTAGTTTACTTTTAAGTGTAATTTTAAGTGTAATTACCATGTAAATAAATTTTATCCTGGATGTTGAACTTAATTAGGCTGCTGGTCACCTGTATTCGACATCCTGATGTACACAATTTTACTTACAATTGCTTATTTGTACGATCATTGTGTATATTTGTGTATATCAAGCCTCATAAATAAATACAAATAATTAAAGAAAGACAGTTAGGATAATCTGAATTTCAAAGTTCCTAGTATATGAGGCTCTTGGGCTTACGAAGGTTTAGATTGTTGTCTGTTGCAACGCACACACCCGCCTGCTATATATACAGTCATCAGCTAGTTCCATTCATTCATTTATTCATTCATTTATTCATTCATTCATTTTTATTCTGTCATTCATACATGCATTTATTTATCATTCTTTCGTTCATTTATTCATTTATTCATTCATTCATTCATTCATTCATTTTTTTCATTAATTTATTCATTCATTAAATCATTCATTTATTTATTCATTCATTAATGCATTCATTCATTTATTCATTCATTCATTCATTAATTCATTCATTCATTCATTCATTTATTCATTCATTCATTCATTTATTCATTCATTCATTCATTCATTCATTTATTCATCTATTCATTTATTTATTTATTTATTTATTTATTTATTTATTCAATGCTCTGTTTGTTCATTTCATGTATTCATTCATTTATTAATTGATTATTTCATTCATTCATTCATTCATTCATTCATTCATTCATTCATTCATTCATTCATTCATTCATTTATTCATTTATTCATTCATTCATTCATTCATTCATGCATTCATTCATTCATTCATTTATTTATTCAATCATTCATTCATTCATTCATTCATTTATTCATTCATTCATTCATTCATCCATTTATTTATTCATTTAATCATTCATTCATTCATCCATTCATTCATTTATTCATTTATTCATTCATTCATTCATTCATTCATTCATTCATTCATTCATTCAATCATTCATCCATTCATTCATTCATTTATTTATTCATTCATTCATTCATTCATTCATTCATTCATTTATTCATTCATTCATTCATTCATTCATTCATTCATTCACCACATTGGGGCCCTTTTCTTTCTTAACTATCATAATCACTGTGTTTTGTCATAGCAGTGACTGTATATGGTCACCGGGCGGAGAGATGTGTCATTGTGTGTTACCTCAATCATATCACAAGTGGCCGGTACTTGTTGGAGTATATCCCTCTTCGTCAATCAATTTAGTAGAATTCAAGCCTTGTGTTATAGAAGGCAAGGCTTAACCATTTCTCACTTTAATCCAGCGTTTAAAAATCACGAATAGAGATCAGAAATTATTATACCTTAATATCCCTCAAAGTTGTGTTTAACACATGGCCTACTGAATTGTTTTTTGTATTTTTCATGTGGACGTCAGATTCTGACGTAAAGTCGGTGCCCGCACTGAAAGAGTTATGCCGCCTATTTATTACATGATCTTCGTTGTGCTTATAAGATGTAGAGTCCTGGTTTTAATTATGTCCCTTTTAGGGTACTTGATCCTCCTTACATGAATATCATGATCAGCTTCTCACAAGAACATTAACACTAAAATCACTAAATTAAATACATTAAATTTTTACCCGCCTGAAGTTGTGTCCCGCCACCGCGAACCATAACTTTAAATGGATAAAAATTACTCATATTTCTTTAATTTGAGACCAAACTTTTGTAAATTTTGTTAAACTCTCACTTCGTTCCCCAAAACAGTGATTTCTTTATTTTTTTCGCGCTTAAAAGGTTAAGGGTTAACCAGCCTTTTTATTACATGATCTTCGCCGTGTTTATATCAGTCCCGTACAGTCCTGATTTGAATTATGTCCTTTCTAGGGTCCTTGATCCTCGTAACATGAATATTATGATCAGCTGGGTCGTCTCGCAAGAACCTTAACCCTTGCTCTGTTAAGCTGCCCTTATCCCTTTTACCGCTAAAATCAGAGAAAAAAGTTGGGTACTGGGATATTTGTCCTTCACTACTGGTGCAATTGTCAGCTGTGTGAGACGTTTTATTTTTAGCTTCAAATATTTGTATTTATGAAAAACTTCAAGATTGAATTATTTGTAAATAAACCCCAATGCTGCTGAATTGTTTGTGTCTTTTTTTTTAGACGTCAGAATCTGAAGTCTAAAGTCGATCACCGAAGGGATAAAATATATATAGTGGCCGTAGACACATAACATAATATGTATTCAAATGAAGCAGAAAGACTAACTAAGATAATTGTGATGATTTCAAATTGAAAAATACCTTTGTTCTCAATGGTTTATACAAAAATATTTCAGCCCTTCAAGGGTTAAGATGAAGTCATCCTCATTGTATCACTCATCCATATTATGTCCAAACACTTGAGTCGTTAGCCTTGTAAACAGGGGGGGGGGGGTATACGATGACTTCATACATAATATGACAGCCATATAGAGATACAGATGGTTCGACCGGTGTCTACCTAAAGTGCAAAATGTTAGAATTTAAGGATTCAGCTCAATATCTGATCTCAAGGAAAAAGATTACATTTTCTCGATATATACTATATTTGGTCAGAAGGTAGCGCTTAAGGCCATTTACTATATGCGCTAAATATACTAGTATTAATACCGAACCATTAGATTTGCTACGTTAGAATATGATGGGATACTATGCGAATGGGGCTGGCTAACCAAACCCCGCATCACGACGAGTGGGGCGCACGATCCGAATGAAAAAAATCCCCGAACCATACCGAACCATACGCATTATTTTACATTTTCTCTACGAATCAGCCATTCGTGGCGGTTCGGGGCTGGAGATACGTACTTGCCGACAGGCATCCGAACCGCTGCCGTACCTTACGAAACTACTCCCGCATCATTACATATATCATTACATATCCATGCCGTATGGGTCAAACCTTACGTACCAACCATACACAGTTGCCAGAATGAACTATACAATATTCATGGCGATACGCACGCCACGATCAACGTAACAGTGCCATACTAGCACAAGCCGTATCAGTCGAATGGCGATACGTTCGATACGAATCCATTACGTTTCATACAAACTACATTACGTACCCTCCAGTACCGTCCGTACCAAACGTACTGTTAGGGAGCCTGAGCAATCCGAAAAATTGACATTTGGGTATAAAAGTCGCCGAATCAGCCATTCCTCACCGCATTCACTGATTACTATGAAAAATGGCATACACGTTGACCAGAGAAACCGAAATGACTGTAGCAGGCATGGGGCTAGTTCTATGTGCAGCAGCAGCCCTTGAAATTGAAGAAGACAAAAAGAAAGACAAAAAGAGAGAAGAAGACGCGAGAAGACGAGTGCAAGTAAAAAGAAGAAAAAAAGTGAAGGATTGGTTGAAAAGAAGAGTCCAACTGGGCCACAACAGGACTGGGTGCGTCTTGTCGAAGAAAACAGCTTGGCCTTGGTACCATTCAGCCAGTTCGGCCAGTTCTTATACTTGGGTTTTAAAGATGGAAAAATGTTGCTGGTGGAATAACTTGAGCTGGCATCGTCAGATTTATTCTCATCAGAAACTGCAGGAGTAGGATGCTTGGGCTTAGAATATTGCTTCTTCTTTTTTGCTGGATTAGACTGACTAACCTCAATATCACTCCCTTCAGAATCATCATCAGGTGCTGGTGGAATACGTTTCTGTATAGCCTTCTTCCCTTTTGATACATTTTTTTAGGCATATTTTCTTGTGTAAGTAAACTGGATGTACTTGCTGATGATCCGAGTGACGAATTCGTAAGTTTTCGATCCTTTTATACAGATTGTGCGACCATCAGGGCCACGAATTGTTTGTATCGCGAGGATTGTGCGGGTGGTATGTGCTGGTACATATGTTTCGGAAAACAATTCGGCTGATGCGGCTGATGCGTAAACGTTATTCGTACGGTTTGGATGTCATGCATACATTACGGCCCATGTGTAGACGTCTACTAATCCGAATCCAACGAAATGCTACGCATTAATACGTATGCCTATTTGTATAATCCGAGATACGCACTGTACGAATCTCAAGCCAAAAGAAATGATTCGGGCGGTTCGGCAAAAATTTTCTAACATGTTAGAAAATGTCCCGAACCCTCCCGTACCGTCCCATATCAGTCCGAATTGCCACACACCATACGCATGGTACGAATCAATATCAACAAATTTCCCCGAATCGATTCGGGATGGCGAATCGTAGAAATTCGGCTCCTGTTAGACAGGGGTAGAAGAGATACGAAATGTTATAGTTCTAGACAAGGTTTTCCTTACACCTTCTCGTAGAGAAAGTATGATAGTAGAATATCATAATTATGTTCATCTACGAGTGGCATATCATCGTATCGTATCGTATCGTATCGTATCGTTTATTGCTTATTTGTTTATTTAACTTCCAGTTAAAACATGCAAAAAAGTATAATCTCATTATTATTAATTGAGTATTTTTTTCGAACATGATCAAAAAATTATTAATAATGATATTGTACCATTTTTGCATGTTTAAATTGAAGTGTTTGACGGGAACAGGTCGAGACGACCTCTTCAAGGCCTGTCAACCATATTTAGTGAATTAAAATTATATAATAAAATAATATATGACAGTATAATATAAAACCAACTGTTCACTGGCTGTAGATCTTAACTCTATGGTCATATCGTATAGTGTCCTATCGCATCGTACATATCTTACAGTACCTGCACCTACCGCATGCTCCTAGCACCAAGCCTGTGGTATGTCATCAAACTCTCACCAGTGCAGTCTGATGTCATTGGACGCTCATTATTCAAAAAAACATCTTATATCAACACAACGCCGGGTCAATGCTGGCCCAGCGTCTCAAGCATTGCGCCAGAACTATGCCAATGTGTGATGTAGACTGCTGAGCGCAGCGATCATCTGCTGGCTATCCTGATTAATTGTGGCTCGAGGCCAAATCCATCAAACTGTCCAACATATTTTATTAGTGTTTTCCCCAGCAGCAAACGCTTCTTCTCTGCTCCTTGTCTGTGTGAGAATGTAATGGATGAAATAACAGAAGATGGCTTCATTCTAGTCCTAGATTCCAAGCGATTCTCGCTGACGCAACTGGTGTATTGAATAAAATTAAAAAAAAATGTGATACAGGGTCTATTATGGTCTGTGCCCGATGTTGATTCATGAATGAAAACACGGTCTGCATAACATGACATAAATGTTCCGCTCCTGTAGAAAATAGATTCCCAGATTTAATTGGAAGAAATGAAATGAAAATCGGGCTTTAGGCCACCTTTGTGCACATATAGGCTAAACTGGGCCAGGAGAACCACCTCTCGGTCACGGAGGCTCCCCACAATACAGACTTTTACACGTGGATGGGGAAGAAACATTTTTGTTTCTTTCAAACCGCCGAGACCGGGAACAGAGCCCCTTAACCATTTCAGCGCTGGGCACGTCCTCAGACGTCAGATTCCGTCAGAATCTAAAGTCGATCCCTGCCCTGAAAATGTAAAATATTAAAAAAAGTATAATGGCCGTATAGACCCATAACATAGGTATTCAAATGAAGCAGGAAGAGCTAACTGAGACATCTGTGATGATTTCAAATTGAAATAACTCTTTGGTCTTTATGGTTTATATAAAAAGAATCAGCTTTTAAAGGTTAAAAAGCATGACATGCTATTGGAGTTATGTTTCAAAAGACATGGTATCTGTATGTGAAAATATTGACATTTAAACATTTATTTTAACATTTATTCCCCGCTGTACAAGTTTGATTTTATTTACAAAACAGTCGGTGTTATTTTATCAGCGTCAACATGGTCAATATATAATTATGATATATTCGTTGATGTAGTTGTATTTCCTCACCAACACTACATTTATGACAGCCCCTCCGTGGACATCTGGATCACAGCCTGCAGGAGTATAATCACTATCATCTCAGAAGCTTTTAGGCGCATCGTTAACCCTCTGTATCCCAGCTACTGAAATACCCACACTAGAAAACGTGTTGCTGTAGGTAAAAAAATAAATATTTTTACAAAAATCAAGCAACCATTTTTTTTCTCAATTTGAAATCATTATAGATGTCTTAGTTAGCTCTTTGCGCTTCATTTGTATACCTACGTTATGGGTCTGCAGTCATTCTAAACAGTTTACTCTTTCAGCGCGGGGATCGACTTTAGATCCCCGTTTTTTTGCAATAATGTATTTTATTAACTTTTTAGAATAAGCTCTTGATTACTTTTTCATCTAGATGTACTGCAACAATCTACTAAAATTATATTTTTCCTATAAATGAATTACCATATTTTAAGTTTATTTTGTATACGTAACTTAGCTGAGGTACTTAAGTGGTAAAGTATTCATGCCTCCTTCAGTATAACTACCACTTTATGAATACTCAGGTGGATTGTGTCAACAGGAACATATCCATAAAAGTGTCACGTATTAGAATTAAATTTTGATATATTTGTTGACCCCAGGATATTTAAAAAAAACGAATACACCGAGTGATCAGATTATTTTTTTTGTTCTGCGACTTGTGGCTGTATGTTAGTGCATGAATACCTGATTAGTGGAACAGCTGAAAAGGCCGGCCGAAGTATAGTATTCTAATTTAAATGACAACTGAATGACGGTAGTGATTTAAGCTGACCTCGTCATGTAACAGGATAATTGGTTGTTTGTAGAATACTGTACTTGGTCCAAAGGTCCAAGTTGGAATCATAACATAATCTTTCCGAAAATACAAAGTTGAAACAAATTTTTCAAACGCAGGTTCTCCAATTTCTGGAACTCAATATTTGAGTTGTCTTTTAGTTCGTTCTCCACACTGTGGAAAGTTTAAGAAAGAAAACATATAACCCTTAAACTTACAAAATATGATTATTCAACCATTTTACAACATTTTAAAATCATTTATTTCTTTAAGCAATTGAGAAAATATTATAGCGCATTATAGGATATGATGATATATTTTTTACTTTATTTAAATTGACATTGCGTTTACACCCATTGACTCAATGTCCCTCTAATGTTCGCTCGTCGTCTGCGACATTGTGCCTACATTACTGATTACTACAATATTGGCTACACCTCTCATATTCATATCCTAACCCAGCCAACACGAAACATTCACCCAATAGCGGTACAGTGTGGGCCCACGGTCTGTGGCGTTGGCTCTACATTACCACAATATTGGCTCCACCTCTCATATTCGCTGGGTATCTAGATCTGCGATCTCCCCACAGTGTCTGTGAGATGGTTGTCGCTGACAGCACTCTGGTACCACCCCATCAAACACGAGACATCAAACCAATGTTGGTTTAATGTTGGGCCAGCGCCGTAGACGATGGGCCAACATTAATCAAACATAGGTTGAATGTCTCGCGGTTGCTGGGACCCTTGGTTCCACTCCAAACACTTATAAACCTGAATGTACTACCACTTGATGCCATGTCACATGATAGACTGAGTAATCTGTGAATAAATTGAAGATTTTGTCTAATAATAAGTCTGAATGAATTAACAAAACTGTACTATTAAAAATTGTGAATTATAATCAAAATGTATCCTTATTTAGTTGTGTACTGCAAGTTCTTGGTTATTACACACTGTTTAAACAGAAATAATTTAACTAGAGTGTTTTAGATAATGCTTCAAAAATCTTTATAAAGCTTTTCTATTCACCCCACTTTTTTGGCTGTATAGAATGCAAAAAAGCTTTTGTGGAGTGCCTTTATGTATATAACAAAAAAGTATTGAAATTATATATATAATAACCTTTTATTTAAGAATGTAGGCTGTGGGGCGGGAAGGGTTATGTACAAACATACACATAGGGACAATGTTTGCCCATAAACCAAAGTCAACCGACCAGAGCATAGAGCGTTATTGGCAGGCAGTGCATGGCCTACACACCCAGTACAGAGTCCCAGTGCTGGCCTAATTGTAGGCTAACGTCTACAGACGTTAGCCCACAATTAGGCCACCACTGGGCTGGCGTTCTATGTTTGTGGTGATGTCTGGATAATAAAGGTTTTGAATGAGCTGTAGACATGTTATCAGTTTGGCAGAGAAAGCCCTGCTCTGTGCTGCTCTAATCAGCCTATCACTCACACTCTGATTAGCACCCCAGTCTGCCACCAGTACCGCCTGGCGAGTAAAGGGGCGTCAGTAGCCCTCTCTGCTTGAGAAACGACACCTACCGAATGGATTAAATCAGCGCTAATGGGATTTACAACTGGCGGCGAGTAGGTGAAAAAGTGGAGTTCTATTTTCAAGGATTTTGACTGGCCCATTTACCGAACTTTCTACTCATAACATCTGTCAAAGAAGCCACAAGGACCTGATAAATCTGCACCAGCCTTTTTAGGTGTAACAAGTGGATATATTAGCTCGAGGATATTACAAAATAAACGTTCAAGGAATTTACAACTGATGACTAAAAGGTGAAAAAGTGGAGTGTTTTTTCTACTCATGACATGTGAGAAGGAAGCCGGAAGAAGCTGATAGGATTGCAAATAGTCATACCAAGGAACCTATAGATTCCTTGGTCCTACCTAGTCCAACACAGTAAAATAAGTGGATATATTAGCAGGATACCATACTTACCGTTGTATAAACGACGAGGACATTTCTTTGGACGACGAAGCTGCTTAGCTGGAAAAGCTTAAGATTAGAAAAGATTGGTGAATATCTGTCAGCGTGAATGTGTAAAAGTGGAGTTGTTTTTCTAAGTGGTTGGATTATTATAGCCTATAACTTGTGACACAAAGGAGCTTATGAAATTGGAATTACCTTGCTTAGTTTAACAAGTGGATATACTAGTACAATGATATTATAACCAGTGCTGTCCGAGCGACCAAGTTGATAGAATACTATATCATGTAGATATTTTACCTCTAACATTTCTATGCCAGCACCAACTACCCGCTGGCATCATCCGATTTGTCTAAAACATCTATTGATTAGACAAATCTGGCGAAAGAAAATCTGATCGTTGATTTTGTAAATCATGTCACCAGATAAAAGCGATTGGGACTAGCTAATGCAAGAACGGAATATTTTTTGTGGATTTTAATATGAAATATAAGACTACTCGGCGAGCCTCAGTCGGGGTAAGACAATATACAATCAATTCCACATGCAGTTAGTTCCATAATATATTTGCTACTAATAATTTTTTTGAAATGTATTCTTTAACATTTTCAGCGCAGGCGATATTTCTATCTAGTTTTACATCGCGAAAAACATTCTTCAACTCTCCGTAGAAGATTTTGGGAGATGGGGATCGGATGGGGATCCGAAGAATAGAGATCTATATTTGTTGCATTTACTGTAGGACGAAAGGATGTAGCTTAATTTGCTTTCATTTGTGGAATGATTCACCAATTGACATACGAGATTCCCCATCTCTAACGACATTTAAGAGTCGGCTTAAGACCTTCCTGTTCAGAAAGAACTACTTCTAAGCGCTTAGACTAGGTGTAATTCAACTAATAAGCGCTTTACAAAAACTGACTATTATTATTATTATTATTATTTACCACAAGCACTTCATACTTGATAGTGGCAAAACAGCGTCATAGGTGGTTTAACCCTTATAGCGCGGGGATCGACTTTAGATGTCAGAATCTTACGTCGATCCCCGCACTGAAAGACTTAAAATATCTATAACGACCGTAGATCTATAACATAGGTATTCAAACGAATAGGTATTTAAAAGCCAACTAAGACATTTATGATGACTTCAAATTGAAAAAAACATTGGTCTCCATGATTTATACAAAGATACTTCAGCATTGTATGGGTTAAAATGTTTATTTAAATCACACCACCATTACATGTCCAATGAAGTCAAATGTATTTACTCCACAAATGTTACAATGTGTTTGCAAAATACAGGGTTACAACAGTACATACAACAATATCAGCACAATACACTCGTTACTAGAGCATACTTATAACTATTTGTCTGATTATGGGTCCATATATTTTATTTACGGGTATTTGTAAATTCAATTTAGACTGTACAAAGTTCCTTTTCTGTTTTTGCTAATAATTATAAATGTGGCTGAATTTTGCAGATTTTTGGGGCACTCAGTTTTAAAACCATTTAAAAATAAATAATGGGTTTTTATATGTATTGGGCAGCAATGTATCCCTAGCGTCGGCATATACACCCTGTGCTACCCTGACACCTGATTAGGAAACATCCCCACCCCATACATCCCCACCTTGTGTATGTAGCCGGGGTTTGATTGGAGTACATCTGACAGGTTTATGGGGGTCTCATGGGGTTACTAACCTCTGCATTCGATAGGCGGCGTCACTGTATGCAGCAGGGTGGGAATGCCAGGAAGCATACCCGACATTGCACAGCGTCTTTTTAATTTTGATTATGTAGATTCCTTGGTTTAACCCTTGTGCTGCTGAATTGTTTGTTTCTATTTTTCATCATTTGAAGATAGAATTGCTGACGCAATCGCCAGTTTCAAAGGAAGAAAAATATGATCATTTGTGAAAAAAAATCATATATCAAATTGAATTATTTGTCAAAGTGAGCATCTACACAAACAATTTCATCAATTTCATTTATTTCAAAAACTTTTTATTGGGTTTGTAAGTTACAAGAAAACCTATATATTCGTATCTATGTCCTAGCAGCTAAGGTCCCAAACGTTTTTTCAATACAGGACCAATATTTATAACATTTGCTAAGGTCCCAAGCCCATAAAATAGGTTTTGAAATGAAGCTGAAAGAGCTAACTAAGACATTTATGATGATTTCAAATAATAACAAAATAAACTTTGGTCTCATGGTTTAAAAAAAAAAATTCATGGTTCCAAGGGTTAATGTTGGGCCGACGTCGCAGACGATGGGTCAACATTAATACAATACTGGGCCAATGTATCCTGTTTTAGTGGTAGTTAGTATTCAACAAACACAATGCTGTTTCAATGTTTGCGCACCGTCTACGACGCTGGCCCAGCATTGAACCAGCATTGGGCCAATCCCTGTTAGTACCTTGTATATTCACCAGGCGGTATTAGCGTCTGTATCGGGGTATCTCGGACCACAACCAGAACACGGGGTGAACTGATAAGGGCCCCAGGGGTGTATGCATGTGGTGTGGCCAGGTCTTCTCTAGGAGTTATGTCTACTTGTCCTCTACAAATCACTGTTGTGGATTACAGGCATGTGGACTCCGCCAAGCCTCATTAGAGATTATACTCACTAACATGCATATGCATAACTGAGTTATGCATGTCTGCTAACATCAAGGTACCGTTTATGCAATAATAAAAATAGTAATAAAAATGTAAAAAAAATAGAAGGGTTTCCTCGCTATATACCATGTATTGTGTGTGGAGCCTTCTCTAAATTAAAACAAATATATATATAAAATCACTTTTTATCATATTATCTTGATTTTACTATGCATGAAATGACCAGTCCTTATATGGCTTTTTTTATAAGTGTGGAGAGGGACTGTTATCCCATAGGCTACAGAATATGTACAACCAGTTTTGTCCATTTCATCAAAAATCTATTTTTTGGAATTGCATGCCTGGGTTGTGCAATGCTTTGATATGAATTGATGGGAATACTAGTACCGCAGTTTGAAACAATGCAGAACCGGTGATGTATTTTAGTGTGACTGTCACTTTGCTGACCTATGATCTCTTTGTCACCCTGTCTGTCACTCACTCACCCAGGACGGTATTGTCTGCATATCCTGGTTGTCAAGACAACACTTTTTTTCACCATGCGTCGACGATGATTGACTCACTGGAATGTTCATGAACATGTTGAATTACAAAGCAACATGCGTTATTATGTAGACGTCCGACATCGGAATAATTACCTACTGTCTTCAATTATTTCGATGGATTATCCCAAATTATTACAAAACACCGATTGCCAGTGCAATACAAATAAGATATATCTATAAAACATGCCCACCCCCAGCAGCTACTAATTTCTGCCTCTGGCAACTATACGTCTCTCAAACTATCCGAGAGTTACACATCTACATTTGGGGATTCAAAAGAAGGTATCTGCTGTTTGACAAGGTTTTCTATACAACCTAGGTATTCAAATGAAACGGAAAGAGCTAACTAAGAGTTATGATGACTTCAAATTGAAAAAATCCTTTGGTCTCCATGGTTTATTCAATAATATTCCAGTGCTTTAAGGGTTAAGCCGATCTTCTAACCTGCTTCTATTTTTCGTCAGTTGAGGCTGGAATTGCCGACAAAATTTCCATCTTCAAATGACAAAAATAAAACTGAATTATTTGATGAACGTAGCATTTTTCACAAACAATTTGATCATTTCCAGTGGCATGTTTGTAAACGCATGGGGGCCACCATTTAACATCCAGGGGGGGGGGGGCTGGAGTTTTTGTCGCGGGCAAATTATTTATTTCAACCCGACTCGGCGGCGCGCTGAAAATTTCAAATTGTATTACATGTTTATATAGAACAGTTCTTGAAGTAAATTATTTATTTCACCCAGAGTCCGCCCGGAATTATTTATTGCAAAAAAATTCCAGCCCCCCCCCCCTGAAAATTGAATGGTGGCCCCTTATATATTGGTCCAGGAAAGTGTAATTACACCTCTATGCTGGTCTAGCCGGTCGACCCTTAGAATACTGATCCCGACTTTAGTATTTTTTTCTTATATTTTAATGGCCTCATATATCGATCTTTTACAAATTGAATATGGCTAAAATCTGCAATAATCATATACATTTTGACGTCAATTTAGCAAATTCAAAGAATTTTTGGTCACTTCAAGTTATGGATCGCGGTAGCGAGACACAACTTGAAGTAGCTCAAAAGTTAAATTTCTTAGCTCAGTGCTCTAAAGCTGTGTTCCTATTTCTTTGCATGCAACTGTATGCTGCTGGGTCTTGTCAAGTTTAAAAAAATCAAAAATACCGATAAAAACTCGGAAGTGGGCGGTTGGCACAAGCCCCAACACGGATATGGTTTTTTTTGGAAATTTTGTGTTTTTTGTGTTGTTTTTTGTTGTTCTACATGTTTCCAAAAAAAAAAAAAAACTGGATATGGGGGTGGGTGGGTGTGTCCTGTCCAATCCGAGTTTTTCTCGGATTTTTGGATTTTTTTATCTTGACAAAACCCCTAAGCTATTGTAGCAAATGCAAAACTTCGTGGATCAACTAGATTTACAGAGGTCATGGATACAATAATTATTTTCATTATTTCTCTTCTTTCGTTATCAGGTTGATGATGTGATCGCATCGGCACAGCAGCAGCAGTATCAGCAGCAGTACCAGCAACAGCATCAGTCAGGAATGCTCGACAGAGAAGCCCGTGGGGATAGAGTTCCCTGCTCTATCCCCAGACCCAGTTCGGCTAGCACCCCCACCGGCAAGCCGCCCCCGGGTCCTAGCCGAGCATGGACCCCCAAAGCACCACCCCCAGTAGACCCCGACCGGGAGAGGAGCTCTACGCCTTTCCCCGAGGCCCAGACAGAAGAAGGATCACCTACAGAGGATGAAACACCACAGGGATTTACCCGGGGGTCAGAACCACCCCAGAGACAGAAGTCAGAACCACCCCAGCAGGGTCACCCTCGGGGGTCAGAACCACCCCAGCAGGGTCACCCTCGGGGGTCACAGGGTCACAGACGTCGGGGTAGCCTTGACGCTCGTAGAGGTCCCTTGTCCGCTGGCACCCCTGACTCTCGGCGCTCGTCCACATCTAGCTGTGACCCTGATGCTCGCCGGGTCAGGAAGTTATGGTGTGAGGCGTGTAACTCACGACTGGTGGAGCTGAAGAGACAAGCCATCAAGGTGTGGATGCCATACGCCATGCACAGGGACAGCATCAAAGTCAAGGTACGTCACATAAAAACTCAAACCTAACACCTTGAAAGATACCGCGAAAACCTTTTTATAGATAGTTCTGCGGAAACCCAGGACATCAAACATAAAGTTCATGCGCAAAACGAGAACTTTTTATAGAAAATTATTGTGCAAACCCAGGAATTTTTATATACAGTTCTTGTGCAAACTCAAGATTTTTATAGAATGTTCCATGCGCAAAACTTTGTATGGAAAGTTCTTGCGCAGACACAGGACTTTTTACAGAAAGTTCTCGCGCAAACCCAGGATTTTTTATAGAAAGTTCATGAGCAAACCCAATTTATTTTATAGAAAGTTTATGCCCAAAACTTTGTATGGAAAGTTCTTGTGTGAACACAGGACTTTTTATAGAAGTTCTTGCGCAAACCCAGGAATTTTTATAGAAAGTTCTTGCGCACTTTTAATGGAAATTTTTTGCGCAAACCAAAATATTTTCATAGGTTATTTTTCTTGTTTAACATGTTTAAGCTAATGATTGTAGGGAGTCTCTCTATATTATCTTCCTTACAACAAATCTAACCTCTCCCAACAATAGGACGAGGCTATAATTGCTGTAGGGAAAAGGTTCTGTACTACTCTAATTCATATTGTCCTGCAGGGCATGTGTTTTGTTGATTTTGTAGTGAATTTTCATCAGGTATTCTACGAGGATATGCTCCACATGCAGGACAATACGATTTTGACTATATTTTTCTTTGTCAAACTGCACAGCTCATTATCCATGTCCTACTTTATGATGTATTTTATTTACAGGGACTCATTGATTAAAATGTCTGTAACTAGGTCTGTACTTGCATGCACAAACGTTTTCGTTTCTTTACCGCATTGTGCGCTGCGCAGCGGAGAAGCTTTGTGCGACAGTGACCGTGATGCTAGGCCCCACCTGGTGAATGCCACGTGAAACACATTTTAAATATGTTTTGTTTTCTTTTTACTGTTTTACCGATGTTGTCATTTGTTTAAATTATCGTTCTCCAGAGAAATCTGATACCGGGACATGCCACATTTCGTTTGTTTTTATGAAAACTTGGAAGAATTGCATGCCCTTGAGAAATTTCGCACGCACCTATCTTAATCTGTTAACATCTGCAGTTCTCTTTCGATGATGCTGAGAAAGTCCTTGGATTTGTATTAATTTTTCCAGTGTGATACCCCTAAAGCAATAGCACCGAACTGACCAGCATATCGCATACAAGCTGATCAAGCAACGGTTCAAAGCTGGGCCAATGCCTATAGCGTTGGCCCAGTATTTAGTCATTGTTTAACACCAGCCTAGTATCAACACGGTAGTAATTCTGTTGGTTTGCTTGTTTTTCTTTTCGCATATCTCTGCACACCACCCACAATGTTTACGTTGTTATCACTTATTGCCTTGCCTTGCTAATACATCGCTCCTTTTATCTACAATCACAATGTTCACCATTGTATGGCTGCGTCCTCACAAAAAAATCTCCGTCGCAAATCTGTACATCTATATATTCGTTTTATTATTTTTTTTTATTGTACTAATCTGTAACGTAGGCCCATTGATTATTTTGATATACTTGTAATAGCATTCTATAATAATGCTAATCACAGCATTTACACTTCCAGTAAATTAAAAAATACTAAAATAGCTGAATCCAAGTTGTTCACGAATATTTCCACAAGTAGAAAAACGTAAAGTTTGCACATTATTATTATAGATGTATTATGAGGGTTCTTGGGTGGTTCTTTTCTGCACAGAAAAAAAACCCAGAAAAAATCTCTGACACATATATGTAGAACCATTACAACTATAGTATGCCAATCATAAAGGAACCTACAAACTTCTCTCATTCTTTTATCTTTAGCTTTTTTTTTTTAAAGTTTAATTTCAAGCTCATTTAAATCCCGAATAGAAATACAGGATCTCGCATAATAAAAACAATTCACCTTGAGTCTCACAGTACCCAGAAAGTGAATATATTACTGCTTTATCTAGTTTTACTTGATATCGTGGGTTATACATAGGAGAAAGCCCGAGAAGTTTTACATTCTTAGCTGCGAAAAAGGTCACAGCTAAGAATGTAAAACCCCGAGGATCTCAACTAGCTTAAAACACATCCGATCATAATCCCTCATAATCAACAGTTCGGTCACACATGAATGATTATAGTACCATATAGGTCTACCATGATAATAGGTCTATACTGAATCATCAATAACTCCATTCCAGGCTCAGAATGTGGTCGGACAAAGAAAATAATGTAGTGGTGTGTATTAAACATTGTTGATACATCTCCCGTGGGAGAACGAAGAAAGCTATATAGAACACAATGCTATAAATCAAATTGATTTAACCCTTTTTGTGATATTTTCTGAGTTCTCCTCAATCACAGGTACTAACCAATGTTGTCAGTCGGTGGCTCAATATTAAGGCAGTATCTGTTTACTCTACATTTAAGTAGATACTGCCTTTTGCCTCTGCAGAGCATTCTGGAGATCGATAAATTCTCACAAAATGTACAAAAACCCATAGTAATCTATCATGACGAGATGGAAATTTGCTTGGCATATTTGTTAATTTTCGTTAAGAAGTCACAAGTCTGAAAAAACATATCATTGATCTACTATGGCCCATTAATTATCATGTTTTAGAAATTGTTAGACTCTCCAAAAACATGGAAATCATTCGAGGACACAAACGTGTATGTGTGATAACAAAATTACAATATCGTTGGAGATACACTGTTTCGCTTTGTCATCTGTACGATAATGTACTTTCTTCGCCTGGTGGATATTTTGTTTTGTTGCCAAATCTACCAGATGATAGACCTCTCTGCGCATGTCAACGCGAACCGTGCTCTGGCAATTTACGACAGGATTTTATTTTATTTTACGACACTCACCACTTGACGTTACCAATATTCGTTGAGTGAGATCTTGAAATGTCAAGGTCGTTGAATAATGCACGACAATGATCCAGAAGGTGTTAGCGATGTACTATATTTTGCCATTATTAAATATAGAAAGCAAGATATTTTTATTGAATTATTTGTTACATTTCATGAAAATTGCTTTATAATTGTCTGACTAATCAGTGAAAAGTTAGCCTAGCAAACACAAGACGTTGAATCAATGTTGGTCTAACGTTGCTCCATTGTCTAAGACGCTGGACCAACGTTATAACAACATTGATTCAACGTCTTGTGTCTGCTGGGAGGTTTTATTGTTGAAAATCGCCCTTAGATAATCGCCCACCGTCGAATGTAGAACAATTTGAATATCTCGTGTTAGATCTGTTCCGAGCAAAGACAAGCCGTTGAACCAGCGCTGAACCAACATTAAACCAGCATTGATTCAACGTCTCGTGATTCCTCCGTTATATCAGGTGCGACCCAGGCTTTAGACCACTATATTTCTTTTCTCTGTTTTAGACGAGCGCACGCATTAGATTAAAGCCGCTCACTGATTACTAAAAAACTTTTTTCTGCCCAGCGTCCGCATTGGATCGTTGCCAATTTTGGAGAAGACAGATAATTTCAGAACATAAAGAACAATGATCCAGCTATGTTTTTTTGCTTGGTTTTTTTTCATAGCCATCATTAACATTTTCAAAGATAGATCCAAAAAAAATATTGGGTAGCTCCCATTAACTTTCACCGAAATTTGTTGGTTGACCTCATTGACCAGAAATAGGTCCGAAGTTGTTTTATTTCTTAAATGATTTTATCCGCCCTTATTAGATTTTGGAATTGTTCTCATCTAAAAGAGAGACAAAACACAGTGGCCTTACTGATCAGTCTCTGAGAAATGCACAGGTTATAAATGTGGCCAAGTCTGGATGTATTATTTAGTGATTTATTCATTTAGATTTAGTAATTTAGTGATTTTTTCGCACCCAGTAAACAAGGGACGTCGACCAAATGCTGGTTTAATGTTGGCTCAACGTCTACGACGCTAAGCCAACATTAAACCAGCATTGGTGCACCGTCTCGTGATTGCTCCGTCGGCACATCTCAGTGTCAGGTGCGACCTAGGCTTTAGCAAGAACTTTATATAAAGTTCTTGGCTTCAGTTACCATTCTCTGAGAACTACACAGGTTATAAATCAGGCTAGGTCTGGATGTAGTATTTATTACTGAAAGCGGATAAGGGGAAAACGGTGACCCTTGTGTCACCCCTGTCTCAAGTACCCCCGTCAAGTATCCAGGCAATATAACAACAATAACTGGCCATCAATATGTGTCACCACATATAGACATCAGTAGCTGTTCTGCTAGGCTGATTAGGACATGCTAATTTTTAAAATCCATTTTGTTTGAAGTTAATTTATCGACAATACTTTTTGATAGCTACGGGGGCATTCGTAATTGTCAATGTTGACCATTATCAGTATCATGAAAGCTTCCAGCCATTTCACTGACATAGTCATTTATAATCCGTTTTACTAGCCATTTAAATCACTGTTATTGGGGAGAATTGAAAATGTTTGGTCGCAAATTAAACAAATAGGAGTAATTTTCAGCCACTTGAAGTTGTGGGTGGCTGAAAATGTATTTTTTAATGTAACGCTTTAGGGGTGAAACCTGAAGTTTTTCTTCTAATTTTCATTCTCGTTGAGCTGTGAATTGAGGGGAAATAAATTGATCTGGATCGTTATTCTGACCCGGATATCATGTATGTGATTGGTCGAGATAGCATTCACGACCAATTACATACATGATATGTGGGTCAGTTGAAAATGAACTACCATGTAAAACCCCCCTAGTGTAATATATCAAATGGAACCTCAGCATATAGGTACTTATTGTGCTTGATTACTGACCTGTATTCTTAACCCTTACAATTAAAAATAAAAATGCATAAACCATGTGGATCAATTTTTTTTTCCATTTGAAATCATCTTAAATGTATAAGTTAGCTCTTTCTGATTCATTTGAATACCTATGTTATGGGTCTACGACCATTAGAAATATTTTACTCTTTCAGTGCAGAGATCGACGATAGACATCAGATTCTGACGTCTATCGTCGATCCCCGCACTGTCAGGATTAAAGATTTTACATCAAATATGCCATGTGGTAAAAAAAAGTTGACAGGAAAGCCTAAATTGTCAATCTCTTCACTCTTAAAGCACTAATCACGTCAATAGTCGTGTTCAGCCTTTTTATTTGTCCTACAAACAAATAAACTAGAAGAAGGAGAATTGAACAATAAATGTATTGACTCAAATTATACAAATATATACATGTATTTGTTACACTCAGAGAACTTGCGCTTTAAGTGC
Source organism: Flabesymbios commensalis (assembly GCA_964017125.1). NCBI lineage: Eukaryota > Metazoa > Annelida > Polychaeta > Terebellida > Flabelligeridae > Flabesymbios > Flabesymbios commensalis. The sequence continues at coordinate 9,766,229 of OZ024906.1, forward strand.
TACTACTTATTGTAATTAGTATTAAATACGCGATGAGTAATAAAGTTCCAAAATACACGTCAATCTAATAATTATGTTTTTTAGTGAATAATACTCACCATAGGACAGAGTACACCCCTCTACAATATGGCGATGAAAGCTAAGGTCATTAGAGGTCAAGTATGGGATCATCCTACTGACGTCACAAGTGTGCTACTGTCACTCCTGTCTGTCTGTCTGTTATTTACAGCCTCGTTCTAACACCGTTAACCCTATGGTTGCCAGGGTCAAGTTGATAGCCCCTCTATGAGTTAGCGCTTTAACCCTTTCAGTGCGGAGATCGACTTTAAGCGTCGAAATCTGACGTCTGCGAATTTAGACGTCATAATCTGACTTCTGTAGACTTCAGATTCTTACGTCTAAAGTTGATCTTTGCACTGAAAGAGTATAATATGTATCGTCGGCGTAGACCCAGACCATATGTCGTCGCCTCGGAGCTAAAGGATCCTATCTGACACTCGTCAGAGTGGCAGATATGATCCTTTAGCTCCGAGGCGACGATGTATTCAAATGAATCAGAAAGAGCTAACTACGACATTTATGATGATTTCAAATTAAAAACCGTTGTTTCTTGCTTTATATCAAATATTTCAGCGCTTTTCTTGTTAACCATATGGTCGCCAAGATCAGGTTAATAACGGCTTAAACGGAATGATATGTTTATACAAGTAGAGACATTATTATTGTGCGTGCGTGCTCGGCCTCAGAGTTTGAATTTGTAATCCCACGTCTGGAGAGCAGTCACATTGTTATTATTTAAAATACAGAAGGCCAGGTGTAACTTTCCATTTAAGAAGTGCTAGACACATCGACCACAAGTCATTTTCCCCTTGATATCTATACTTTAATAGTGAAGGGACGATGACACCTATTTACACTCACAAAGTAATATAGATAAGTCTTTTTTTAGTTCTTACAAGATGAGCATTTGCACAAAATGAAAAATAAATAAAACCTGTACCGTTCTTGTCACATTTGGTGCGTAGGATTATGCATAAGTCATTTGTCATAGTTTTATAAATGTCTTAAAATTATTTATTTGAATGAATACATCACAATCGCTGATCGAGCTTTTGAGGCGTCTCCAATATTAATATAAAACCGTTGATGCAATGCTTCCACTGTTGCATTTCAAAGTTTTGATTGACGTTTTATACATTTTATGGGCTGAGGCTGTAGAGGTGAGAGGGTTAGATACAGTAGCAGGTAGGGAGCTGGTGATATATGGTCGGCATGGAGATCATGGCAGCACTCAAGTGCTCAACAAATCACCTAGCTAGCATCAAACCAGAGACGATCGTGACCCAAGTTCAGCCAAAATTGAACCGACATTGGCTGAACGTTCTTATTTGATGTGATATCCAACCAATCCAGGCCAAAGTACAGATAGCAACAACAAAAGATTATCAGAAATATCCTTTATCTAATTGACAAAACATTTTGTAGGTGACAATGAATATACTTTTTCACGAACATTACGTTATTTGCGCACGATCTTCGTTGAATTGTGAAATCAAACACATATCCCTTTTGGTTGCCACATTTAGTTTTTTTTGTTTATTTAGATTTCCAAATATATGGCAAACAATTCCATACGTTACCAGCGTTACGTTAAAGAGTTTGCTGTTTCTTCGTTTGGGCTTTATCGACACTCCAACATCAACACCAGCAACAGCAACATTCCATCCTAGTTACGAGATTATAGTGACAAGCATAGAGCATCGCTAAAAATGGCACGATGGAATGATCTAAAAAATGCATTCTGTCGTACGAATGTCGGTTTCAAACTAATTCACCAACTATACTTTTTTGAATTATTACCATCAATCGGGAGTTCTCGAGATCTAAACGTTGCCAATAGCCTTTCTTGCACATTTAAAATTGATGTAAACAAATGATCTAGACGAGGGAAAGAAATACAAAAGACTAATTGATCAAAACGACGATATAATGTAAAAGCAGGTGAATAACCGATGATTTGTTTCCAATACGATGTAAAAAATTTCAATACTTTCATAGAAGCTGTTCAAACATTGTTTAACTTGTATAATCATAAACCAGTAACAAATAGTGAATGGACCATTTGATCAAAACTTCGAAAAAAATAAAAAAAAGTGAGATCGGGATTTTTTTTTTGCTGCACGATCTACTTTATTCCGCAATACCGACACTTTCTTAGCCCTTCCAGTGCGGGGACCGACTTTAGACGTCAGAATCTGACGTCTATAGACGTCAGATTCTGACGTCTTTAGTCGATCCCCTCACTGAAACAATTACAAATGTATAATGGCCGTAGAACCATAACATAGGTATTCAAATAAAGCAGGAAGAGTTGACTAAGAAATTTATGATGATTTCAAATTGAAAAAAAACCTTGTTCTCCATGGTTTATACAAAAATATTTCTGCGTTGTAAGGGTTAAGTAAACAGGCGGACATCACTTCCCTGACGAAGTGATTATCCCCTGTGGCCGCGGCCAATGACGGATTCCTATGTAATCAGATCGTGATGCAGTTTATCAAATCCCGCCAGTAATTTCCGGTGTCCAGAGCACTGTTAGATTTCCTATTGTTACGTGACGGTTCCGTCAAGGGATGTGTGGGTCACACCCCCCCCCCCCCCCCACCGCCCTCCCGCACCGTATGACTTTTTAGCCAGTTAAATCTGTGATGCGCCATATTTGCTGTTTTTTTGCTGTTGGTAAACCCTGAATAGATAAATATTCTTCTAAAAAAAATGGTATATTTGTAATCAAAAATATTATTTTAGTATAGCACACAACATAAAATTTAACTTTTCCGTCTCATTATTTTATTGCTTGCTATATCTATAATGTATAATGTATAAAATAAATTTGAAATGCATTAAAATTTGAATAAAAAAAAGTAACTAACGAGAAAATATGCATGACATCCACATGGATTTAGTCAGTTACATCTGTATTTGGATCTGAAGAACACGATCTACCAAACGGACGACAAAATGAAATGACACAAAAAATAAACACTAAATATGAAAAAACTTAACATTAACTCTTAAAAAGGTTCAGTTATCTAATTTATATTTTCATTCACTAGAAGTTGTGTCAAGTTGGTGCAAATTACCCATATGTGTTTAATTTGAAACCAAACATTTGCAAATGTGATGTTTAAACACTCATGTCATTCCAGATTGATAGTGATTTATCTTGCTAGTATAACAGATTACCCTTTTCACTACCATACATGACGGAAATTTCCGTCGTCATTCGTCAATGAACGTAACCATAAAATGACACAAATTTTCGTCAAATATATACTACATTTATGTATTTTTCGTCATTTGAAGCTGGAAATTGCGTTAGCAATTCCAGCTTCAAATGACGAAAAATAGAACTCCCACACCAGTATATCTGGATCCTGGCATGCACTCCGACCTGGAAGTCAAAGGATTAAAAGTACCATAGGTGCGCTTAGTGCTTTAAAAGTTCATTGTCACTCTCTGTGTATCAGATGCTTATGACGGTAGCGGTTTAATTATCATTTTCAAACACAGTGTCTATTTGCAAATACTATTTTTATCGTAGGATTTTAAATTTAGATCGCGTAAAATTTAGCTGCAATTTCATCTGCATCAATTTCTGACGTTTATTTTATGTTGCTAAACTGAATACATATATTTTTCTTATAACACTGTAAATAGATTAATATAATTAATTTTCAAAATACCATACCAATCGTGTATTTCACTGATAGATCTGATAAGTTACAACATGAGCGCAATTTTGACAAAAATGAGATCATGGCGGCTATTTTTATATTGACACCCGTCCTTTCTTCAGATCCTGGATACGCCTTTAATTGTCCATAGTGTTTCGAATAGCTGTAGATATTTATTCATTTCTCTTCAGGAATCATGTTCCGTGCAAAATTGCCATAACCCCCACCCTCCACCCCAATGTTAGCCTGATTCTAAATATGCCCTGTATCATCTGCCCATCCGGGAGACTAATGTTTGTCTTCTGGCAATAAGAGCCATCTGGTGAATGACCGGTGAAGTGGCCATCTAGCGCCGCCGGATGCCCATCATGCCCAGGGGAAGCGAATAAATCAGATAATACGCCACGCGGGCAGATAGAACAAGCCGACAGTTTGTGAGGATGATTTAAACCCACTAATCATCATATTACACTTTTTTAAACCATGTATATTATATGGAGGTATTGGATAACAAACGTTTTTTCTAGGGGTTGATGGCGTTGATATCCTGTCTCATGAAAAAATGTATTACGAGAGAAAATAATATCACATTTTCTTTCTATAAATGTTTCTTTTCTAAAACAACTGCAATCGTATCTGTATCGGTTGGTGTTCCTTGAAACAATAGAAACTAAATTTTATGATTTGAGAACACGTTTATTTTCCCGTAATATTCTAATTTTATCTCTCTTATGTGCCTTTCTTTTTGACATTTCCGCTCGCTGAACAAATTCTGACATTCCAGAGCTACATCTTGTCTTATTATCTCTACAAAAATTAACATAATCTGCATAATTTCTTAGAAATTGATCAATTTTGTTTGAAAAATTTAATTTTGGGTCTGAGACGTTGAATTGTATGTGTTTTTACTTCTCAATGTGTATGTTCTGTTCTTGTTCTGATGTGCACAGTTCACCAGGAAATTGGTATTTGCAGGAAAAATCAGACATTTCCCGACGACTTCCCTGATGATTGTCCAGTCCAGTTAAGCCTGGTCAGAGCTGGACAGCCGCCAGACGGTCATGTTTGTTGACCTCTCACACCGGACTTAACCCTTGGGGCTCCATCGCTGTGTTTATGCACCACATGGCTTGGTGTGGATATAAAATATAGTAATCCATCAAAATAAGATCTACACAAGATCTACACATTTGCTGTTTTTAGGACGTCCCAGGTTTTCATTTGGTACACTACACTTGAAGAAAAACGAGGAAAATTAACTGTGCCCGTATTTTCGTATAAGTTAAGACATATCGCATGTTTCGGATTGATCGAGATGGCCATCTCGACCAATTTGTACAAGAATGCTTTGGCAGTTTTGGCAGTTGATTTTTACTTTTGTTATGCTTATTTTTAATTTTTATATATTTAGTAATTTGATCGTCTAGCTACACGTTTGAAAATAAAAATACCCACGTAAGTTGTCATCAAATTAAACGTAATAAAGATAGAAAATAGTAATTCAGTTGGAAGATGCCTTTAAAGGGACTCCGTGGGATGACAACAAATTTGGTTTTCTGTTTTGTAGGAAGCATTGTATGTCCCACATCGTGCTTTCAATTTTTTTAACATATTTTTTATCAATATTTATTAAAATCCAGTAAAAACCCTAACAGGCTATTCTTACACATAAAGGATGGGTGATGTAAGCACATTGGGCCACATCTTGATGTCATCGGTCCAGACAATCAGTGCTGCCACTGTATCCCCATATCCTGCTTTTAAGACACCAATTAGCGGCGACTGCTTTCATGTGCCATTGAGTAGACTTTGTCCCCACCGTCTGAGACTTGGGGATTTGTGATATAAAGTGTTGTATATAGTAAATTGATTTGTTTACATGGCAATATACGACCTGGAAATAAAACTAGCATGGTCTTTTTCAGAGCTTTAAAATTGTTTGTTTTTTATTTTTTTATTTTATTTATTATCAGTAGGCTATATAGCTTCATATAAATTTAATTTTCAAAAATTGACAAAATTAAGAATTCTTCTTCCACAGGGCCCCTTTAATCAAAAGTGAAATACTGAATACTCCTTTAGTAAGTACTCCAGCCTACACAAGCAGAGATGAAGAGCAGTAACCGCTTACTTGAAAATTAGGCAGTTACTGCTGTTTGCCTTTAATTGAAGACGCAAATAGCAGTATCTGCTCACTTTAAAGTGAGCAGATACTGCTATTTGCCTTTGCATCTGCAGATACAAATAGCTCAGGCGTATGATGTCTTTGTGGAACTGACCAATTCTGCAAAAAAGACTTAAATCAGAGAAACGCACAGATTAGTGTTGTTTTAATGCTGGGCAAACATGTTAGACGTTGGCCCAGTATTAGAATAAATATGGTTAATAATTTGTCATTGCATCCAACTCTTGTTGAAGGTTGGCTCAGCATTGAGACGGCAGTTGACCATAATTGTACATATTTGGTGCTTGCACTGACCAAACTGATCAACTATGAATGCTGTCCAAACACTATAGATGTTGGGTCAACATCGCGCCAGAAGTGGCCTATCATTGGTGCTCATCCAGCAAACACAAAATGTTAAACCATTGGTGGCTTAACGTCTGCGACGCTGACCCAACATTGAAACACCATTGGATCAATCTCTCGTGTTTGTGCTCACACTGCCCACTTCACTCTGCCACAGCACCGAGGACGAATAAACGAGGTGCGCGTGCGTCGTATTAGCACTAATTAATTGTCCCCACACACCATGTCATGTGTTCATGTTCACATCATACACTGTGGTCAGAATCAAGGTGTCATATTGTCGTATTGTGATCTCAGAAAAATCTATGGATTTGATTGTTGAAGTGCTGAAACTATTCCGTTTTGAAAATGGTAAATTTACGTACTTTGAAGTACGAACCGGCTGGAAAATCAATCAAACAATCAACTAGCAAACCAGCTCCTTCTCAGGGCCACACTAGCACAGCTAGGTGGCCCTACTACAGAGCTTTGAGAATCTCTTCTGTAATTGCTGCGTTCTGATAGGGCCTCAAAATCTGGTGTCTCGTGACCCACACCTGACTCTGAAACTATGTCAAGTTCGAGGTTTCCTTGCACCTATGAGAGACAAGTTTATTAATTATATAATTATGTCTCCCCTATACTGGGCTATATAGTTGGCATTATATGCCTAGTATTATTATGTCAGTACATGCAATCAGCCTGTGTTGTACTATAGTTGGTCCATCCTATACAATGTTTGCCCAGCATAAAAGCAACATTGGATCTGCGTCTTTTATCTGTGTTATTGTAGACTTGCTTTTGTGTAAGACAAAGACAGCATCAGAATTTGCACAGTGATTGTAACAACCACACTTTGTTTGATCTTGGGATATCATCTCAGATTGTGCATTAACATGAACCCAGCGCTGGGTCATCGTTCTTACTAGTGTGCAGTCTCTGTCAGCACGATACACTGACCCAACATTGGTTTAACGATGATCCATTGTTTGCGACATAGGCCCAACATCCAGAAAACATTGCGCCGGTGTAGGCTTATCGTGTTTACCCTGTGGGATTGACAATGGTGGATTAATGAATGTCGATAGTCTACGACGCTGGCCCAACATAAAATCAATATTTAGAATGTATCTTCTGTCTTATATAATACAACTATATTAGGATAGTTAATACACATGCATGATACATGTACAGATGTAGGCATATATCTCACCAGACAATATTGACAGGAGCACATCATGACAGGCTTAAATATCCAACAGGATGTCAGGCAAAAAATGGGATGAAATGAATCGGGCTTTAGGCCACTTTTGTGCACATACAGGCTAAATTGGGCCAGGAGAGCCTCCTGAGGATGGCGAGATGAGTGAGATGACACTGCCCTTCAGACACAGGATTCGAAATTCAAACCCTGGAGGTCTGAGGCCGAGTACGCTACTTCTCGGTTACGGAGGCTCCCCACAATACTAAGTTTTAGGAGTGGATGGGGAAGAAACATTTTTGTTTCTTTGAAACCGCCGAAACCGGGGAACGAGCCCCGAACTCTAGCGTGAAAGGAAGTGGTGCTAATCACTACCCTAAGGCCCCCGCCCCAGGATGTCAGGCCAAGTTGGACACGAAATAAAGCATTTTAGATGTAATGATGCAGTTAAACCCCTCCCTGCCCGCCAACTAACCAACCAAGCAACAAACCTTACCGACCAACCGATCAACCAACAAGTAGACCAAGCAACTATTCAAACCAACCAACAAGCAGACCAAGCAGCCAACCATCCAAACGGCCAACCAACCAAACAACCAGCCAATCAAACAACCAACCAACCAAGCAAAAAACAACCAACCAACCAACCAACCAACCAACCAACCAACCAACCAACCAACTAACCAACCAACCAACCAACCAACCAACCAACCAACCAACCAACCAACCAACTACCAGGCCAGTCATGCTGCGAGTCATGCAGACAAGCGGTCAGAACTTCCACTGAGCGAATGATACCCACTTTCTAATCAGGTGGTTACATGGCTGTCTCAACACTCGTCATTCAGCAAACATTTCCAGTTGACCTTGGGTGACCTTCAGAGATCGGTTGAGGTATCAGTTACGGGGAAAGTCCAGGTGCTGCCGCGGTAGACTGCACAGCCACATGGATATCATATGATGGATCGATGCGGTTGGGGATTTGCTTAGCTACAATTAGCTTTTTCTGCATTTATGTGCATTTTTGGTGATATTGTTGATCTGAGCGTACACTGAGCATACAAAACACACTATTCTGCTCAACTCTGACTAGTGGTTTTGTCTATCTCGGCAGTTTGCGGATCCAGAGGGGGGTGGGACAGCCGGGGTTTTTTTTTCAAAAATTGCTCTAGAATCATTGAGTCAGTATTGTGGGGAGCCTCCGTGACCGAGAGGCAGCGTGCTCGGCCTCAGACCGCCAGGGCTCGAATTTCGAATGCTGTGTCTGGAGGACAGTGTCATCTCAATCATCTCACCATCCTCAGGAAGTTATCCTGGCCCAGTTTAGCCTATATGTGCACAAAAGTGGCCTAAAGCCCGATTCATTTCATTTCTAGAATCATTGAGACTAAAATTTCAAAATATATTTTTTTTTTAATTACTCTAGAATCAAGATATGAGACTCAGCTGCGAAGACTAAAGCAACACTGTTTTACGCATAAATTTAAGAAAATCGGGATGTCAACCACATCCATATAGCCCCCCCCCCCCCTCCTTTTTAATGTTGGATCCGCCCCTGCTCGGACGTGTTTCTCAGTTGTGTGCCATTAGTCCAGAAAGGCAGGTAATCACATCCAACACAGATCGCTGGACAAACACTGTATGAATGCTGGGCCAGCATCTCCGACGTTCTACCATCATGTGTACAGCATTGAGCCAGCGTCCCGTGTTGATTGCGTGTCAGATTTATGTCATATACGCAATCATGTGTAAGATTGACCTCTGACGCCCAAACACCACAGCGATCAACAGACGTTAATACAATGTTGTTTTAATGTCGGGCCAACTTCGAAGACGGTGGGCAAACATTATAACAACATTGTATCAACATCTCGTGTCCATTGGAGATGTGTTTAAACATCAGAATACAGAGCATTTTTTCAAATACACGTAATATTACGATATCATATTATGCAGAAGATGTATATTTTAGTATATTCTAATTAAAATTTAGTATATTTACTAATTAAAACTTTGTTATCTATATTAATCACCTTGATAGTGTTAGTTGTTATATAAAACACTATTTGAGGGCCACATTATAAGGAACATCTGAGTAGTTTTGCAAATTTAATGTAATGTTTCAGGTCGCCCAATGTATGTAGTCTATCATGTTGTCTCGAAACTAGATATTTAAAAGATAATATAAATTTCATAGAAATCAGCACAATATACATATTGATGGATATAGTATTATGTACTTTCCTTGACGGTGTGTGTGATTAATAATAATTATAGTTTTACAAAGTGCACGGAGAATAGAAAAAATAAAAATTAGATGGTGCTTATTGTCACTTTTCAGCGACATTGAACATGCCTTTTGACAATGATTTCGTGATTACAGAACATTTGTTCGCTAAGCGGCATCACAGTCATTCTGATGGCGATTCTGACCTTTGACCCACTTCCGTCTGGTTCTAATATGATAACCGGTGAAGGTGAAATACAACCAAGTCAAAGCTGATCAAGGTCAAGTTAATCTCCGGTTGAGGTCAATCAGTCCTAGTGAAATATTCTATTCTACTGAAATGACACTGACAGCAATATTGCTTTAATTTTTTTCATCCCAATTTTCATGAATCCGATTATTCACAAACCCAACCAATAAATGAATTAATGAATGAATGAATAAATAAATGCAAGAATGAATGAATGAATGAATGAATGAATGGATGAATGAATGAATGAATGAATGAATAAATGAATGAATGAATTATTGAATGGATGAAAACAATGATTGAATAAATGAATAAATAAATGAATGAATGAATAAATAAATGAATAAATGAATGAATGAATGAATGAATGAATGAATGAATGAATGAAGGAAGGAATGAAGAAAGGAATGAAGGAATGAAGGAATGAAGGAATGAAGGAATTCATTCATTAATCCATTCATTCACTCATATATCCTCTGATCCAATGAGGTCTCACGTAACAAAGCCATCCATGGCGTCATGGATGGCAGACAGAGACAGAGACAGAGTCGGGTGACGTATGACATTGAGTGGTCAGTGTGACTGATTAGATGACCCCTGTGACCTCTGTGGCCCGGTCAAACTGGCACGTGACCAGCTCCTCCCCCTGGCGAGTGGTAGTGACACTTTGCCAGCAGACAGATGCTTTCAGGTCTTATAGTGACAGGTTTACGAGCTGATGCAGCCTAATAATTATTGTACAATATTTATTGTCATTTTTCACCTTTTCCTCGGATCACAGGCGCAGATTGCGCAATTAAATATGGATTCCTTGATTATATAATGCGGGTATTGCTTAATAAATTTACAAACTATATCTAAACTTCAAAATATTTTGTCATTTGCCATTTGGATGTTATCCACAACATTTCATTTGATTGAATATAATCAGCATTAAACAACATCCAAAATGACATACATTCATCTAATTATTCAAATGTGAGAAGGATAATGAATGAAATCATGAAACCGTTCTGCGCGTGGATCATCCTTAAACGTCAGAATCTGACGTCAGATTGACGTCAGATTCTGGCGTCTAATAATGATCCCCGCACTGAAAGAATTTAATATTTATAATGGCTATACACCCATAATTCAGGTATTCAAATGAAGCAGAAAGAGCTGACTCAGACATTTATGATGATTTCTAATTGAAAAAAGCTTGGTCTCCATCGTTTACACAAAAATATTTCAGCGTTGTCAGGGATGATTTGCACTGTGAGACGCAGAGTGTTAATTACACATCCCTTTGTAAAGTGGCAGATACACCTTTGAGCCCCAAGGGTTGTGTATCAGTCTAACCATGAGGACAGAGACAGACAATGAGATTGAACGGATTCATTGTGACGAAGGCTAATCGTGGTTAAAGTGACAACTAAAGAGTTTGATTTTTCTGATTTTCCTGGTGACTTTCAGAGGAGATATGTGAGTGATAACACACACTGTAATTACTACGTTTTTATTTTTAATGCCAATATACCCAATCAGATATTAACATATGTGTTTACTCTCCTGTTTACTCTCCTCCTGCGGAATTATTGTTCTATTTTCCATTCATTTAGAATAGAATTGTTAGCGCAATTTATAGGTTTAAATTACGAAAATCAATTTAAATTTAAATTGTTAAATTCTATAAGTATTGATCTCCCAATATAAATAGTTCGAAAAATTGGACCGCAACCATAAAATATTTAATCTATTTCAGTGGCATTTTATTTTGAAAAATACTTTTGAAAAAAGCTTGAAATCTTATAGACACGTCTAGCTGTTAAAAGGTTAATTACATAGCCCGGTAATAATAGAGTAAGACGATAGACGCGGTGGCTGATGGGAGATTAAGGCATTTACCATCATCTCACTATCACAGAACAAAACGATCACTATCACAGGTAAACTATTAGTGCCAGAGACAGATCTCACTTATTGTGTTTCCAACCTTTAAAGTGTTAACCCTTTTCCTGCTAAGTTATTTTATACAAATTGTCAACCACCTGAGGTTGTGTCTCGCTACCGAAAAGGTGGCATAAAGCCTTATGCATGTATTCGTTATTTCATTCATTCATTCATTCATCCAATTATTCATTCATTCATTCATTCATCCATTCATTTATTCATTCATTCATTCATTCATTCATTCATTTATTCATTCATACATTCATTCACTCTTTCATTTATTCAATTATTCATCGTTTGTTCATTCATTCATTCATTCATTCATTCATTCATTCATTCATTCATTCATTCATTCATTCATTCATTCTTTTATTCATTCATTCATTCATTCATTCATTTAATTATTCATCCATTCATTCATTCATTTATTTGTTTGTTCATTCATTCATTCATCCATTAATCCATTCATTCATTTATTTACCCATCCATCCATTCATCCATCCATCCATTCATTCATTCATTCGTTCGTTCGTTCATTCATTCATTCATTCATTCATTCATTCATTCATTCATTCATTCATTCATTCATTCATTCATTCATTCATTCATTTATTTATTCATTCATTCATTCATTCATTCATTCATTCATTCATTCATTTATTCATTCATTCATTCATTCATTCATTCATTCACCCAACCCACTCAAGATCAAAGGGGATCTGCACGTCAGCCCGTCTTATAGTGGTCACTCATCATTCTCATTCTCCACCATGCAGGTCTCACCATATTCTGCATCCACTGGACATCCCAGCCAACACGCTGCGACGCTGGCCCAACACTGAACCAACCTTGGTTGAACGTCTCATGTTTTCTGGACATTGGTCATCTTGTCCGGTCATTACTGACCCTCACGCCTGCTGCATGACAACCACAGTCTACCCCGTAACCATGAGTCCGTGACAACCAATTATTCAATTGTTTCCTTCCACTATTTCCGGTAATTTATGTATTGGATATGGTTAGAATAATACCTCCGGAATTGTTTGGTGGTATGCCTTGCTAAAATATAATGTGACTCTTGATTTGCGTGGTGTATTTATGTTATAAGAATTTAACGGATTGTTCCATGGCCAGAGACACACATCTGGTAAAAGTTTTATGCAAATCCGTACATTACTTTGCAAGTAACCCTGCTGACGGCCAGACAAACACGACTAATAACATAACCTCCTATCACTTGAAATAGGGTTCAATATGAGAAAATGGCACTGATTTATTTAAAAGAATCAATGGACAGCGTCTAACTCAAAAGTTGATACTTATAGCCATTTTTGCCTTTTTGATTTTATTTAATTCTGAGGCTGGCTCCTACTCTAGGAATCTACTCCAGGAGTTTTTTCTGCTAATCAATGAGGAGCAATATGCAAGTAAGATATTTGCTTTGACATTTTTTCATTATTGGTCAACATTTGATCTAGTGCTGATGTGGACTTTAGACGTCAGAATCTGACGTCTATGGACGTCAGATTCCGACGTCAAAAAGCCCATCCCCGCACTGTAAGAGTAAAATATTTATAATGACCGTAAACTCATAACATATAGGTATTCAAATGAAGCGGGAAGAGCCAAGTAAGTCATTCATAATGATTTCGAATTGAAAAAAACTTTAGTTTACATAAAAATATTAAAGCGCTTTAAGAGATAAAGGGTCACAGGACTGAGCCGGGGAGATGAGACGCGCATGCTCATTTGTCCGGCGCGAGACATGGACACTGGTCAGCGGCCTGGGGGTCTGATTGACTCCTCATCCCCCCCCCTCCCCCCCCCCCCGGAGACAAATTATCCGAGGGGGACCTCCGTCAAATTATGGGGGCATGGTGACATCCAGTCAATAAACCTGCCGCTGTGATATGATTTAATGCCGGCGTTATTGACTTTACGTATGAACTTCTGCTGAAATTCACAATTTGATTAACACAGAACATTACGCTTTCTATGTGTATTATATCATAACATATTTTGTTGTGTATAGTAATCGTTTGCTATACTGATCCGTGCACACATTCACTTTTTTATTCTCAGTTTTAAGCCATATCCTGCTGATCACGACTATTGTTGTTTTTACCTATTTTTTCAGTCAATTAAATCACTGTTATTGGTAAGGAAACGACCGTTTAAAGGTGATCTATCACCCCTTATATGGTATGAATAATTATGTCCTTATATGGGGTGATTAGCTATCATATGACCCTCTCAGAGGGTCACATGATAGCCAATCACCCCATATAAGGAAACACTTGGGCCCCATCTTGTGGCAACTTGGATTTATTTGTCACAAAATTATTCATACTATATAAGGGGTGATAGATCACCTTCAAACATCAATATTTGTTAATGTTTGGTCTCAAATTAAACAGAGTAGTTTTCAATCACTTGTGGTTGTGGATCGCGGTAGCGAGACACAACCTCAAGTGGTTGAAAATGTAAATAAATGAACGTAGCAGGATAAGGGTTAACATACAGGCACCTTTGGGGTTTATAAATTAGTTTGACCACCTCATTGTTTATATTGTGTACAAGTAGAATGAGATGAGTATACTTCAACACAATTAAATGTAAGCCAACGCGGCCAGTTCTGAAATGAAAATTATCTGAAAATACGATGCATTCAAATAGTACGGTGTTGTAATTTAAACATGCATAACCGTTATCATTGTGAATGCTGGGAGCCATTTAGCCGTGTCGTCCTCTGGGAGGCCGTGGATTGATTTATTTGCTTTATCCGAAAAATAGGCTACAGCATGGCGGTGACTGAGAGCGATCCCGACCCCAAGGTCCGAAAAATGTCTATAACTTTTTAATGACTGTGTGGCCTCTGAGCTGAGCATGCGGGCATGGAACTGAAATGTTACTGATTCTAAAAAGACAATTTTTGACCTGATTTTTCAGCGATAGTTTCCGATATGACAGTCCAAAGAAATGTCCCACGATTTTGTACGCGGTCAATCTGTGGCTGAAACCTCGGTTTCAGCCACTGGGGCTAGGAGCCATTAATCTCTTTCAGCATTTATATCCCAAAAAGCTTTTTTGCTATAGACTATGTCAAAGCTTCACATATACATACATGTACCTGATAGGTAATGTTAGTTAATATTTGAATTTGAGTGAGTGTGTGCCTACAGCCACACGTCGCTCTCTGCACAATCATGGCAACATCACGACAAAAGGAAGCTCGAAGTCGGGCATATGTCCTACTCTTATCGAACTTCGCGGGTTCTTTATTATGCACAGCACCATAAGTAGCACTGCGCCACCAAGGCCATTTAACAATTTGGAGTACAATAAAAAGGGCTTGTTGCGATACTGCTGTATGTGATTTTTTTTCATTTTTTAATTGACTTGACCCTCCCATTGCACAACCGACTGACATAACATTTAAATGTTACAACTTTTTTGTTTTCCATAGAGTTGTTAAACATAAGGACATCACAGTCGGCTGGAGATGGTCCTGTCAATTTTGAAATAAAAAAATCGCATACGACAAAGTTAATCCAAGCCCATTATATTACCCCGCAAAGCCAAAAAGCAGTAGCTGCTTAATTAAAAAAATATCAGTTACTGTTTTCTTTGGCTTTGAACAGCAGCATATAAGTTTTTGTTTATTTTCTGTACTTCAGTATCACACCACTTTTGTGTATTCCTCATTTTCCTCTCTTTGCATTATGAACAAAAATGATCGAATAAAATAATGTGGAGAGAAATGATCATAACTTTAGAGCTTAGAATCATAAGTCCACTTAATGCTGTCATATTCACAAAGTTGTCAATCAATTCAACAACTACCGTATGGCGTTTTACGACAGATCACCATTTTACGAGCCTGGCGAACCTTTCACGTATTGAAATCTCCCTAATTAAATTTTAATTTCTCGTGACACGTTGCTTTCAGCGGCGTCGGACACGCACCCTGGGGGGTCTCGTCGGTAACACCTGCTTGGTAAACGTTTTTAGGGGGCATACCTAACTTTGTAATAGAATAGACCTCTCCAGAGTAATGGTATCTGGGAAACCAACGTACCAGAAGATCTCTAATATAGGCCTGTAATTTATTCAATTTAATTTCGTCACTCGTTGTATATTTACGTGAAAAATATTGTTACGTGTGAGTGAATATTTGAATTACTGCTTCAATTCCAAAGGAATCGAAGCAATAATTCAAACATTTACTTGAAAAAAACACTTTTTTCTGTGCTTCTAAGGTCCTATTAACAATCAATGACTATCTCGCTAAACCATTCACGATGACATAAAACTGCTATCAAATAATGCTTCTCTGGGACAGATGTCGTGTGCTACAATACGGCGGCTGGTGCAGATGAGCTGGGTTGTGGTCGCCGTGTGTTAGCCTGCTGGGGGTGTTTGGTCAGCTGTGCCGTTTATGACATAGAAAACGGCCTCCATTGACCGGACTGCATCCCCTCTCTGTAACGACTACGTCACATGGCTGCTACTATGATCATGTGACTGATCAAGTCACATGACAGCAACATGTGACTGACCACGTCACATGAGAAATACTCTGGTCTTGTGATTTAACTACATTTAAATTCTATTCACACCCATTAAGGCAGACCACGACAAAATGCTGAGCCAACGTGGGAAGCCGCATGCGTTGACTGTCGGTAATCTGACTAATTGTCCGAGATATCATCAGATTACATTTGATTATTGCAAAATAATCCATACATTATTTCATTTCTGATTATTCTTTCACAGAAGACCAGCTTTGTGGTCTACTTTTATTCATAAAAAAAACAAATATACGTCATGGAAGTTATATACAGAGTCCACCTCTCCGAAAAGTTGTTATAAGCATTATTTACATGAGTATCCTCTCACCATCACTCTAACCCATGATCTTAGTACTACATCATAATTGTTCAGGAGCACAGCCAAATAAATGTACAAAGACAGTGAATAGTTAATAAAAAATAAATATATTTATTTAACTCTCCATGATGGTCGTCCATACAGTCTATTCCGTATTATAAAGTTGACGCAATAAACTGATTAACTTTCCATTCTGACAGACGTCTTACTATATGTTTTCTGTGCTAACAGTCTATGTATGGACATGGCAGGAAATGTCTAAACTGACAGACAAAAGACCTTCAGAATAATCCATCACAGACGAGCGTCGACACGGCGACTTTAAGCTAATGTTGACAATAGCAAAATGTAAAGGTAATCTCTGTATGGCCTGAGAAAACCAACACATTAACCCTTGTGGCTCCGGGGGGCAGTGTCTGTTTGTTGCAAAAATAATTATTCATCTAAATTATTAATCAAACATATCGAATTACGTCCGTCATTCAAACATCTTAATATACAAAATATGGATGTTTTTTATCACTAGAAGAGTATCAGAGATCCGAAATTGATATGAAAGATGCAAACAGAAACTCGTCTCTTGCGGAATATGTTGTCAAATTAATCCAAGTTAAGTCTACGAATATAACCTATAAGTAAAATATTTAAAAAAAATCTTGATTATATTATTTTCTCAGCAAAAAATATGATTTCAAATATGACGATGGTCATTTTGTTTACTTAAACAATACAATTCACCATATTGATTTGGGAGGGTTCGTACTAATACTAATACAGTACTAATAGTACTGAAGGGTTATTTTTGAAGAACCTATATTGTTTAGAGTGTAGGTGTGGTTAGATGATGGCTTATTACTTCACTTTCTTATGAATACCTCTTGAATAAAGAATAATGATATGCCATTTACATGACTCATTTATTCATTCATTCATTCATTCATTCATTCATTCATTCATTCATTTATTTATTCATGCATTTGTTTACATAATTTATTCAGTCTTTTATTCATTCAGTCATCCGTATGTGCGTCGTTCCTTCGTTCATTTATTCCTATATTCCTATATTAATTTATTAATTTATTCATTTATTTATTTATATATTTAATAATTTATTTATTTATTCATTTATTCACTTATTCACTTATTCATTTTTCATTCATTCATTCATTCATTTATTCATTCATTCATTCATTCATTCATTCATTCATTCATTTATTCATTCATTCATGTATATTTTTCTAAGATTGACAAAGTGATGCTTATATAAATCTACCACTTCTAATATGAATACAAAACTAAAACTAGTCATTCCCAAGTGTCTAGACATTTATTACCGAGGTATAACTCGGCTGAGCAAACACTTGTATATACTTATTTGTTTGACAACCCGCGGAGCTGTATTATAGAAGGATATTTGATCTACTCCAATGAAGAGATGAAAACCTTAAAAAAAACGTTATGCAGTTTTTTATCACACCCTGGGGATATTACAGGAGTTTAGAAAAACCTCCCAGACGTCTGGCTTTATGTAGTTTTGCTGTAAATTTTGAAATTTTGGCAACATCTTTGATTTTTCAGAAAAAAACGAACATCCAGATTTCATTGTTTTAGTTGTGAATTTATATTGATGGCTGCAATATATCTGTTTTTATTGCATGTGACTCGTGAGTGAAATTTGTTAACTCTCAATTTATTTGAATACCATTTCTAAGTGATTGTCTGTTCATGTGTGTTCTCCCAGCATATTAATGTTATAATCCACCGGTCCAACAATAAGCCAGCTTTGGCTCAACATTCTATGTTTGCAAGTAAGTATTAATATTATGGAGAGTCTTCGTATGATCAAGAACATTATAATACATGTATACAAAGTTCCACACAAGATTTTACTCAGTCACAGGAGATGATACCACATTCACAAATAACGTTTGACTGTCTTATAACACACTATCAGACTATGTGAATGAATGAATATTGCTTTACGTCGCTTTCTGCACATTGAGACAATATCGCAACAGAAGGAAGCACGAAGCCGCGACTATGCCCTACTCTTATTTCGCATGACTTCGAGTGTTTTTATAGTGCACAGCACCATAGACAGCACTGTACACTTTATGCCTGGATCACTTTATATGCACAACCACGATGACAAATATCCGAACCGACTGGGAATCGAACCCTACAACCGCAGTCAATACGAATGAGCCATCGGGGTCGCCATATCATGGAAAACCCTCTGAATCCGCCCCTGATACAGTATAAATTAGGAAACCTGAGAATCTCTCACTTTTATATTTTGGACTTCGTGTCATTTCCCGTGCTTACAGCATGCAGTCTGCTAACGACGCTGTCAGGGGGTGTTTGTATACTGTTCTATGAGGTCACCGCCAGGGAGGTGAATAGCGGCTAAATGGACAGAGGGTGATTGGCACTCAGGGGACGGGTGAAGGGGTGATTACCCCGCCCTGGGATCAGGGGGGTTAGGGGGGCAGGGTACGTACCCCTCTCTGATCCGCCCTCTACCGGCTCCCTGTGCAATGGTGCATGCACAAAGACCGGATTAACCCTTTGAATACACGGGCTAGAAATGTCACTCACATAAAAACCCTTGTCCTGCTATGGCCGTATATATACGGTTTCAAACATGTTTTTAGATGAATAGAAATATTGCTAAATTTGATAAAATAGTTTTTCAGTAGATGCTCAGTTAATCTAATAATTCAATATTGGAGATGTAATTTTTTTTCGTCATTTGAAGCTGGAAATTGCGTTAGCAATTCCAGCATCAAATGAATGAAAAAAGTGACAAAATAATCAACACAATAGGGGTTAAAACTCTAAACTCATTTTAGCACATAAAAGTGATATATACACTTGAATAATAATTAGACACGATTTATATAATTTAAAATTTAAATCACCATCTAAATGTACGTTGTTATTTTATTGAATTTAAAACAAATGTCAACTATGATTCATTTTCTAATGGCTATCATTTATTATACAAATACAAACATATATTTTGTAAATATATATTTCCAGGTGAATTATAATAACTATATAATATAAGCACCTATGATACAAGTTACGTCATTAATTAGATTTTTTTAAATAAAGGACTAGAGCCATAATTTAGTTAATCTTCCCTGAAAATCATGAAGAATTTAGACAATAACAAAGACTTTACAAATATTTACCATATTTATGATATGTTAAATTTGAAGATGCATTAACACAAACATTAACAAACCAAAGCCAGCAGCGTAAGTGTCAATGTTGAGTCGGTGTTCCAGACGCTCGGCAATTAGATCAGCTTGAAAATCCTAATATTAATATTATCATAACTTTCTTTTATTTACATTACAAAAGTTAGGATCACTCCTAGCTTTTCTAATGGAAATAAAGGATATATTGGACCAACACTCGAAACGCTGGGCTAAACGCAAAGCCTACATTGGGAAATGATTTGTTCTGATCAGGTCAAACTGAACAATAGAAGGCGTCACTGCTCTAGTACAACCTTGTCATATAATACACAGACAGTAAGGTTAACATAGGGTCAGCTTGAAAGAGGGGAGTTAGAGGTGAAGTTATGGGTGTATTGAATATGACCTTGACATAAGGACTTGTTTTTCAAAGGATGATATTACAACACACAAGCGGTATAGCATGTTTGCGTTTATGTATGTCACTGAATACTGTTAGGCTAAATTGGATGTAAACTGCATTTGAAAATATACGATAAAAGTAAAATGGACGTTACACCGGTGGCGACAGAAGCAAAATATCTGTAGTGTAAATATTAAAAAATGACCATTCAGAGCACCTTAAAATAGTCATTTGTGGCGACAGGACTCATTTCTCCTGCCCACCCCCGACGTTTAGTTCAAAACTTTGCGTTTTATTTATATTGGTTTCTATGTATATCTTTTTATTCAGAATAATACCTTCGCTGCTGATACCAATAATATAAAAAGCATTAAAGGGACTGGTACCCTTAACCCTTTCAGTACGGGGACTGTATTTATACGTCAGAATCTGACGTATTAATACGATCTCCGCACTGTAAGAATTAAGTTATTTCTATTGATCGTAGATCCTTACCATAGGTATTCAAATGAACCAGAAAGAGCTGATCAAGACATTCATAATGATTTCAAAGTGAACAAACCTTTTGGTTTTCGTTGTTTATGCAAAAAACATTTCAGCATTGCAAGGGTTAAAGGGCTAATAACGTCTATAGAATTTTACAGTCTTTTCATTTCTCTTACAAACAAGAGAATTTGAAGAAGAAATATCCATTAAATTTGCTAGATTGGAACATGTTTTTGATTCAAATTTTACACATGTATAGTAATTGTCATCCACTTGAAGTTGTGGTTCGCGATAGAGAGACACAACTTCGAGTGGGTGAAAAATTAAATTCTTCAATTTAGCGCTTTTTTAGGGTGGGAGGCTTCATTTTCCACTCACATACTCTCGTTCTCTACATGACGTCACTTCCTTTGAGTGTTACTGACCAATCATCGTCTATTTCCA
>OZ024906.1:9787713-9965572 GCA_964017125.1 Flabesymbios commensalis
CTCATTCTTATCATGTCATCACTGGATCTTCACTGTTGTCAGTGCAATGGACAGTCGTGTAGCATGGATAAAGCGGGATTTAGATTGCTGCGATGTTGGCAGTGACACTAAAACTGATCAACCAGGATCGCATGATTTTCGCTTATTTCCCCAACAGATTTTCATCAAATTTTGCAAACACTGTTTTTAGAAAGAATCCCAACAGCCCTGAAAATTTTGTAAAATGATATATAACGTATTTCAAAAGCCATTTGACATGTAGTAAATTGAAATTACGACGTCAAAATCATGCGATCCGGCATTGGTTGATCATTTTTAATGTGTCATCGGGTATAAACTAGACTAAATGAGGCTCTGGAAATGAAATGAATGAGGTTTTAAGGCCACCACAGGTATGCTAAACTGGGCCTGGAGAATGAGGCTCCAGAACAAGAATACACCATTGACATTACTAGTATGAGCAGGAATATCAGAACAGGATCATCAAAGCGGTTCTTGAGATTACAGTGATACAATGTTTTCCTTGTAATAGTTAACAATTTATCCGCCAAGTTATCTTAGAAGTTTCACCCACTTGAAGTTGTATCTCGCTAGCGCGAGCCACAACTTCAAGTTGGTGAAAATTAGTCATATTTGTTTAATTTGAGACGAAACATTTGCGAATCTTGATGTTTAAAGAGATTAACCACCACCGTGTTTTGGTCATGGTTGTCACAAATACAACCTTACATGGATCTTCAGTGTTGTGTGGCATGGATGAAGCGGGATTTAGATTGCTGCGATGTTCTTGTAGGCTAAAGGCAAAGACACATTAAAAGAATCAACCAGGATTGCATGATTTTCGGCGATTTTTCTGTCAATTCTCAACAGATTTTCATGAAATTTTGCAAACACTATTGTTCAAACGAGTCCCAGCAGCCCTGAAAATTTCGTAAAATTTTAAAACGTATTTGGAAAGCTAGCCCATTTGACATGTACTAATTTGAAATTACAACGTCCCTCTATAAACCCATTAAACTAATTTTAAAATGTTATTACATGTCAAATTATCTAAATTCTGCAAAATTTTCTGATGAAAAATACTGCAATTTTTTTTCAATTTTTGTGCTGCGCATTTACCAGTTAATGCATGTCCGAAATGAGAAATCGGGCAATTCGTCTCTATCTCTATCTCGCTTAACTGGTAAATGCGCAGCACTAAAATAAAGAACTTTTGCGGCTCTAGCCTATCTATCTATGTCTATGGGCATGTTTACATCATATGGTCGTATTAAGAAGCCAAAATAAAATTACCGATTTTTTTATGATTTCAGCTTCATTGTGTCGCTTTAACTTCTACTGCTAAAAGATAATAATTTTGAATAATGATATTTCAGCAATTAAAAAAATTACCCATTTGTTAATAACAATTTCAGACTTTTTGACAAGCCAGCAAACACAAAACATTTGTATCACATTTATACAACGACCGTCAACGTCTTCGGCGTTGGACCAACATTGTATAAATTTAAATGGAATGTTTTGCGTTTGCTGGGAATGTGTTACAAATTTATTTTTTTTTGCTTTGCGAATTTCTCTGTAGCAATTGACCTTCTTATGTGTATTTTGTTTTCTTGTATTTTTTTTACTTCTCACTAACATTTTTCTTGATCTCTAATGAACTCTCATTATATGTCACATTCAATGCAATGTTAAAGTTAAAATAGGTTCCTGATTAAATCATTCCGAAATATTTGGGTCTGTTGCATTATCAAGTTTCACTAATTTCTACAAGGCTTTTAGTTGAAATATACGTGTCTAACAAAAAAGGTTTCTCCCTAACATTTTCCTTGATCTCTCAATTCCTGTCAACTGTAATTATCCCCGCGGAGTGGAAAAACGCGCAGCAGACAGGAGCGCCACGTAGTGGTAGGCAGGCACTGACAGAGGGACTTCCTGTCTGTATTACGCAGGCGCAGTGAGCTCTCTCACACTTCCTCTTTCAGTCTCGTGCGGCATGGAGAGCCAAGCACGCGCGCTGTGATCTGAAGTGGACAGAACGCGCCAAAATCAGCACTGATTAACGATAAATAACTAAACCTGGATGGGCATCTGATGGCCAGGTACGGATCTCAGAACTGCTGACACACGGAAAACTATCGTACGGATATTCAATGTGCCGGATTTTTAAGAACAGCAAAACTACACCCAGAGGATTATTAAAGTACAATTTTCTGAAAAGTTGGAATACTTATTGTGAATTTTGGATTAAACGCTAATTGTGACACAGCTTTCATTTGACCGAGCTTTCGTTTGACCAATCGTTCATTTGACCCAGCTTTCATTTGACTCAGCTTTCATTTGACCCAGCTTTCATTTGACCCAGGTTTCATTTGATAATAAAAGAGATGAGACGAAAATGAATTGAATATATTTTTTAAAATATATTTTTTAAAATGTTGAATCCGAAATGGTAACATTTTATGCAATAATTTGATTTTTACCTGAAAACTAAACTCAAGATTTTTTTGTACCAAAGTGACCTCATATTTAAAATGTAAACTTTAAGTTAAGTTCGCTGAACTTCTTTTAATTTTGTACTTCATCATGGTTGGCCACTAGATACTTACATTCAGACATTGTCACATGGATTACCATAGGATAATACTGACCTCAAGGTGTCACTAAGCTGAGGATTAACACGACAAGTACCGGACGACAGGTAGGTGATTACCTGAATTACACCTCTGTGCTGATCATGTTGATAGAAAATAGTTAGGGTGGTTTGTGGGATGACATTAATTTTGGTATTTTGTTTTGTATGAAGCAGTGTATCCCACAGATCATGGTTCTTTTTTTTTCGAAATTTCAGATTAAAAATTTTTTTTATCAACATTTCTAAGAATTCAGAGAAAACCCAAACAAACTATTTGTGCACCTTAAAGGTGATCTATCACCCCTTATATAGTATGAATAAATTTGTGACAAATAAATCAAAGTTGCCACAAGATGGGGCACACGTGTTTCCTTATATATGGTGATTGGCTATCATGTGACCCTCTGAGAAGGTCACATGATAGCAAATCACCCCATATAAGTACATAATTATTCATACCATATAAGGGGTGATATATCACCTTTAAGGATGATTGAATGCTAGCACAGCACCGGGCCACTTGTTGATGCAGTCGGTACAGCGCTGGGCAGACAATCGGTGCTGCAGGGGCGGTGTCTTCTGAACTCCCTACATCTCTGATGAATGACCAGTATATCAATAAAGTACCCTAAGGCATCCTATCCTATAAGGTATCCCTTGATGGAATTCTGAATAGAAAGTATTGAATCGAGCTTTTAAATTTGAGTCGATCATAGCACACACATTCTTAGTCACTATTTGGATGACTGTTAAAACAGGGGGGGGGGGGGTCCGATTAAAAAAACTAAAATGTAGGTGTAAATGATTTTCTTTTAATATATGGGGGCTCGACACTTTGAATGAACTAGGGTAGCGCCTGAAGTTGAAGCACTATCCTGGAAAACTTTGAATCTGAATCATCGATGTTTTATCTCCGATGCTGGGCCAACATTATTTCAGCACTGGTCGATCTCGTATCCCGCCAAGGACGCAGATTCTGATGTTTGTCAACGTACGTGGTTGTGCATATCCAGTTCTCCAAACTGTTCAAAGGCCTGGAGCGTGCAGTGTTTCTTATGGTGGACCTACTGTGCACTATAAAGAACTCTGGAAATCAGAGTAGAGCATAGTCCCAACTTCGGGTTTCCTTTTGTCGCGATATTTTTATAATTGTGCATAGGTAATGATAAATTAACATTCACTCACTCACCCGCCAAACATGAAACATTGACAGAGCGTTGGGGTGAGGTTTGGACCAGTTAGTCTTACATTGGGTCAATGTCTCGTGTTTGTTGGGATATTGCCTGTATATTTTGACACAGACATTTAGCATTTAAAACAATACACTTGGATATACGCGCTAAGAATAAATGATACGATTCTGAAAGTTGAGCCAGAAATGGTGTAGGCTACACAATCAACTAATTATATTATCGCCCACGCCAATGTTGTTACGCTCTATCTGCTTACACAACCAATGAGTGAATCGTCACAGCCCGGTAATAGGCTTTAGCTGATCAACTGATCTGATTATCGCCAACGCCATGACACTTTCCGCCAAGTCTGTTTGCTCAAGTTACACAAGAAATACATTGTGTTTTCACACTTGCGTCAAATCCTTAATGAATCTCAGACGATTATTCTAAATCCAAAGCCGTTTTAAACATCGATCAATTAACAGCTTAGTAGGGCCTAGTCAGGAAGATAGGTGTATAAAATAGCAGCAAATATTCAACTGATATATCTGGTATTAATGCTGGTTTTAACGTGTTTTTACAATGACGAATAAAAAATATTGTTCTAATTTAGTCTTACTCAGTATCTTAGTTAAATATTTGATCCTATTTTTTAAAGGATACGTCAGTTATTATTCAATGTAATATAATGTATATTTTAAAACTAATATTAGTGATAGGCTTAATCGCCTATTTCCACCATAGCTATCTCTTGCCAAAGCCAGCATTTCGTCATCTTGGCATTAGAGGGTCGTATCTGTCACGAGCCTTTAACCCTTTAACCGCCGGTGCCGCATATATTCGGGTTTTCATTTTTTATTAGCACATTAAGTACCACATTTTCAAAATGGTAAAGATAAAATGTGACATCGATCAGCAAGATTAGAAGAGAGTTGACCTCCATTTTGTCAAATTTGAATAATTTTCACTGACTTGAACTTGTGGATCGCGTCAGCGAGACAGAACTTCAAGTGGGAGAAAATTCGAATTGAATAATTTGGCAGTAAAAGGGATAACCCTTTACCCCTGAAGCACTGAATTTTTTTATGAAAACCTTTGAGGCCAAAGGGATTTTTTCAATTTGAATACATCATAACTGTCTTAGTCAGCTCTTTCCGATTCATTTGAATACCTATGTTATGGGTCTACGACCATTAGAAATATCTTTATTCTTACAGTGTGGGGATCGACTTGAGTCGTCAGAATCTGACGTCTACAGACGTCAGATTCTGACGACTAAAGTCCATCCCCGCGCTGTAAGGGTTAAACCGCTGAGCGCGACTATAGTCGTCTTTAATCCATTTTATTAGCCGTTTAAATCGCAGTTATTGGGAAAGAAATATGCGTTCAAACATCAAGATTTGCAAATGTTTGGTCCAGAATTAAACTAATATTAGTCATTTTCAAGTTGTGTGTATAGCAGTAGGGAGACACAACTTGAAGTGGGTGAAAACCGAGTGGTGGCGAAAAAACTATATCTTCCCTTTCTATACGACTTGAGGTGATTTGAGGTTATTCGACGTGATTTGAAGTGATTTGAGGTAATTTA
Source organism: Flabesymbios commensalis (assembly GCA_964017125.1). Lineage (NCBI taxonomy): Eukaryota > Metazoa > Annelida > Polychaeta > Terebellida > Flabelligeridae > Flabesymbios > Flabesymbios commensalis. The sequence goes on from OZ024906.1 coordinate 9,793,112, forward strand.
AAGTGATTTGAGGTGATTTGACGTGCAGAACGCGTGTTTTTATACCATTTTTCTTTTTTTATAAAACAACACAAAAACATTCTGTCACACTTTGAATGGCTGTTTATACTTTCAATTATACTTTTTATGCTGAACACCCTGACAAAGATCTCCAGCGGTGCCTCGAGTTTAAACCTGTTTCTATGGGATCTATTTACATTGTGACTGGCAGGCCCACCCGCCTATTTACTAATTATAGTGGTAAAATAGCAAACTATGAAGCTCTTTTTACACTTGCAGGACCCCTGAACCTCACATGCTTAAAATCCCCAACCGAGCAGCTCTGCCGTGTTGTATGCAGCGTAAAATCTCACCCGTTTTATACCCCATAATTCATTTTTTATTTACTAGTATTTCAAGCTAGAATTCGTCATGAACACTGTTATCGTTTTGATTTTTCCTTGCTTGGATTTCATCAGAATTCAGAGATAGATATTGCTGTAGTAATGTCAATCTTTGATGATAGCTGGTTATTAGAGTCAAGCCTCAAGACCAACATCACCCGCCTCAGTGTATACAGGTGCACAAACACGTGGATGCCTGTAAAGTGCGGAATCCCTAGAAATGAACAGGATATGGTTTCAATAAAACCTGAGCGTTTTGTAATATCAGGAGGTGGACGAAAAGCTCGGCGATGTTACCGGATAGTTCAATGGCTAAGCCTCCTGACCTAGAATCTGATGTTGCACTGGACTGGTTATGGTGGTACGCATATAGGTTTTGATGAGGTGTGGTGTATTGACTTCTCCATAGTCATTGCTCCAAACTATTCAAGGGAATGGAGGGAATTAGTTCTCATGGTAATCCCAACAAACACAAAACATTTACCCAAATGCTTTTTCAATGTTGGACCAACGTCGAATGCCCCCTCTTTACTGGGATTATCATGCACAACTGAAATATTCATTGAATTTGTTGGATTAGTGTATATTATCAGAGCCACGGGCTTCTCTCTTTGAAAATATTTACCACCACGCCACAAACGAGCACACGGTTTTAAACAATGCGGCATCAATGTTTAGACATAGTCACATATACGCTGGCCCAACATTGAAACAATATCTAAACTACATTGATTCAACGTATCGTGTTTGGTGCATTCCAATCTGGACAAAGGTTAAAGTAATGTTTTAATTTTTTGGACCAGCGTCGTAGAATGTGGCCCAACATTAAAACAACATTGAATCCACATTGGCTAAACGTCTCGTGCGTGTGCGACTCACTCTGCGTCCCAATATATCATAATACGCAATTCAGCAGCACAAGGGTTTATGTAATGTTGGGCCAGCGTTGTAGACGGTGGCCCAACATTAAAACATTGAAACTACATTGACGCAACCTCACGTTCTTGATGGAATATTTCTCACAGTGCATCCAAATCCTTTATATGTCTATGCTTATAATTGCAATGAATTAACTTTAATGGCAATTTGTTTTACATTTGGTGACAAACTAACGCCACTTTCAACCAATCGAAGAGATCGACACACTCTGTCCGTGTTACATGACAATGCCAATGCCGCAGCGTTTGAGAAACAAATTATTTAATTTACATTCCGCTCGCCCTCAATGACAAATTACTCTATACACTGGTTATTTTTTATAAAAGGAACACCATTTTACGAGCGTGGCTGTCATTGTCCATTCATGACTCCATTTTGCTTTCAACAAGACAGATTGCAGGGACGTGCCGTGCGCAAAAAAACACAGAGCACGTGGTCATGTCACATGATCACTGCACGTGACTAAAACATGTGTACACATTAGGATTCTTTGGAATCACCTTCATATAAAACTGAGTGATCTCATGAATTGTAATAAATTTGTGATATATATTTTTATATGCGCATTATTTCTCTTTTTTTTTCTCAGCTGATTTTATTTTTAAATTTCTTGTCAGTCTAAACTAAGGTAGAAATATAAAAAGGGTACACGTGATGTTGCAAAACTGTGGTGAATTATGCTAGTATTCTAAAAGCTAAAAGACCATTAAGTAAAGGAAGAGCATTAATGTGTAGATTTGTTGTTTATGAGAATGCTATCTATTTCATTTATATATGTCGTCAATTCTTTAAAATCCACATAATATTTATTTTATGCCCTGCACTGCTTGGATATTGTAATAAACCAGGCTATTTTGATTAACTTTCGGCTTGGAAATGATTCAGCAATTCCAAGATCAAAGTTAATGGGAACAAGACAACATAACCTAGTGACTAAATGGTTCACTATGTATTATTCGCTGATGTTTTCACCATTATCGGTTGATTTTGTATATATTCTATCAATTATTCCAGGTCATACATTTCACCTCTTGGGCAAGCATTTAACAAATAAATCAAACAAACTGCTTAACAAACAATATGAACGACCCCCCATCTCTCAAAATAATACGGATTTACAGATTCAGCTAATGAAGCCGAATCCATAACTTCCCGAGAACAAACAGATTAACGCAGAAGTCAAGAGCAGTGCGCTCTCAATCTCCTCAGATCTCGTAATAACTCTCACCGGACGTGGTCTCAACGTGATTCATCTGAAATTGGTCACGTGACATGCACTAGTGTTCTTTCGTCTTTCTCAGAACACACAATACATCAACCCGAAGTTGAGTCAGTGCCGGTCCCCCGTCTCCAGTATAATACTTTCAGACACATAAATAATATAGGAAATAATGCGTGTATAGTCACTAGAAACACGTATAACCAGAGCTTATGAGTATAATGTATTATAAGAGATAAAATACAGCACATATCCCCTCTGTTTCGCTTCCATCCCTTGCCACCCCCCCCCCCCCCCATGTCCACTCACCCCATACATCATCTTACACCCTCTATTGTCTGACGCATCTTAATTTTCTCTACTAATCACCACCCCTTGAAATCCAATGTGTTAATAACGGCCCTAATAATTATCCGGCTTTTTGCAAGCATCCTTATTATAATACTGATATTGTTTGATTTCTGATAATGTTATAATAACATACATCCAAAGTCTTATAAATTATAATCAACATTAAAATTATTGATATCAATGTGATTTTCTATAGTAATTATCCCACATTTGCGCTTTTTTCATTTTATTTTTGTAGCGACCGTATTGTAATATGAGAGATAGAAACAAATATTAAATAATATTTATTCATAATAAATCTTTGTTTCCAATTAAGAGAAAACAAATATTAACATTTTATAAAAATAAATATATATATTTTCATGTGTAATTATAGACAAGCACTGCGATCCAGGGACTAAAGTGTTAATGTCAGAGGCAGGTTATATCTTTGTCGTTCACCTTTGAGCCGACGATTCATTTATGAAAATTCGGCGAGATTGGTACAAGATTGTTACAGATTACGTCATTAATATGGTGAGCGATAAATCACATGTCCACCATAATTAGTTTTACGTGGGTGAAAAGATTGTATCTGGCCGCTTTACAAAGTGTAGATACATGTTTATACGTTTAAATATTGTAAACAAAAGTCGAAACATCATATATTCTGGGGACAAAAACCTTTTTGTCCCCAGAAGATTTGATGTTTCGACATATGCTTACAATACATTTTCATTCACAATTGTGTATATTTTAATAGATTCGAAATATTACAATTTCTTTTCATCCGATTGATGGAAAATTTACATGTGCGTTTGTTCGAATCCGACACAATGTCCTATTCTTTTCGAATTAGTTCATTCTCTCAGGCGACCATTGCGATATGCAGTAACGTACATATCCTACGACAAATATTTTCCTGTCAAAAGTTTTTGCATAATTTTATCCCTATTAACTTTTTCTGTAGCATTTATAGTTAATCTCACGAGATTGCGTTGGATATTTAACTCTTACAACGCTAAAATATTGTCGTGTATACCATGGAGGCCAAAGGGTGTTTTCAATTTGATATCATCATAAACGCCTTTACAGATAGCTCTTACTGCTTCATTTGAATACCTATGTTATTGGTCTACGGCCATTATACATATTTTAATTCTTTCAGTGTGGGGATGACTTTAGACAACATTAACTATGCTGAGTTAATGCTGTGCCAACACTAACCCAACATTACCCCAGTATATCGTTTATACTAGTAATTATACTAGACATACTCATTATTGGATTTCTATGTGAATAAAAATCTTGATTTATATTTAGCCATTGTCTATTCGCCGACAAAAAAAACATAATGACATAGAGATCATGTAATGTGTTTACAAGTTTCTCAGCTAGAAGAAGAGTTACGTGTGATATGTATGAACTATTTTCATATATTGAATATTTTTATATAAACCATTGAGACCAAAGGGTTTTTTCCATTGGAAATCGTCATAAATGTCCTAGTTAGCATTTGAATACCTACGTTATTGGTCTACGACCATTATATATATATGTTTGTGCGGGGATCGACTTTAGACGTCAGAATCTGACGTCTACAGAAGTGAGATTATGACGAATACAATGAATTCGATCCCCGCGCTGTAAAGGTTAAACCCAATTTGAAATATTTGATCTATAATAAATCAAAACTGTCTTAGTACTGCTTTGTGTTACGTAATTGCTCTATTGGTTAATGCAAATAATCAACTGGAAATTGGGCTGGTGGAATCCACTACATTATAGCGGAGCTTCTCATTATATTATGATGTCCTACCCTCAGAAATCACCGGTCCTGACACTCCCCCCCCCCCCCAGGGCGTCCTGTTACCGGGATTTCACCCCTCATGCTGTCACTGTCCGCACACCCCCCCCCCCCCCCCCACCCCGGTGACGTCTCACCCCTTTTACGCCGGACACGCAAAACAACCATACTGTAAATATGATAACTTTTACCAGTGAAAAATATTTCGATGCTTTTAAGTTCGTTTTTTACTCACTTGAAGTTGTGCCTCGCTGACGCGATTCACAACGTCAAGTAAGTAAAACCTATTCAAATTAAAAAAAATTGTTGATTTATGCTGTAACGTTTTATCTTGGACATACCTGGAAGATGGTACTCAATGTGCTATAAAACAAGTAAAAAAACGAAAATAATTGGACCAACGGTTAAAGGGTTAATAATAATTAGACGATAAATGTATGAACTGATGTTTTCGTGATCAAGCTGTTTTCTCAGGTACAGTCATTGTCAGATGAGATGGCTGCCGTCTTTAGCCTCAAAATGACCTGAATTCATAAAGTACTCGAGCAGAATATCTCCAATTAATCCCCAGAACGTCCCTATTTTGATGTATTATACCCTATTTTATCATGTTTATCCATAAAATATTCAAAATATGTCTTGTATCAATGCGAGGATGTAGCTCACATTTATAAGCCCTTATCCTGCTGATCACGACTATTGTCGTTTTCAACCTATTTTATTACTCAATCAAATCACTTATATTGTCTGTTAAATCATTAAGATTTGCGAATGCCTAATCTCAAATTAAACAAATACGCATGTTTTTACCCTCTTGAAGTCGTGGGTCGCGGTAGCGAGACACAACTTCAAGGGGGTAAAAAATTAAATAAATTAACTAAGCAGGATAGAGGGTTAATATAAAAAAATTGATAACATATGAATTTCGGGGTCGAATACAGTAAATGCTAAATGTAAACCAAGCTTGAAACTTTAAAAATTAAATAAATACAATACGCTATTTATTTATTTTATAAATTTCAGAATCGATTAGAAATCGCAAAAAACGCCCCTATTTACCGTACAGATCAGGCCGGTGAGATGGCCTCAAAGGGGATAGATCATTCGGAATGAAATCGCGTTGTAATTTATGGTTTCTTTGTGCTAATATTCAGTCTACCATTGTTTCACAGCGTACAGTTCGCAGTTGACAAGCTTTATTCAGAGTGGAAGACAATAACGTTTAGCGGTGTACCGTTAAGGGACACGTGTAAAATCTCATGGGTGGCATTTTGGACATCAGGGCTTGACGACTGAATTAAAGGTGAAAATCTAGGAAAGTGGATATGGCTGACTTTATGTCATATATTTGTCATATCAACTGGCCACCCAGTGGTATAAAGAACAAATCAATTATGACAGGAAATATTGAAGATATACCAAATAAATTACAAAGGGATCATGTAATAGCTATGCTTTTTATATCACTCTAATTTGTTAACATATATTTGAAATTTGAAACATACTTGCCCTATATTGTAGTTCAATCTGCAACTGGAATGCGATATGGGCTGATACCGATATACGTCTCATAATGAAAACCACTGCACAGATACGTCTTGAATCTTGAAATACTGATATTTGTTGGGACTTAATTTTCACAAAGCACATACATTTTCAGTAACTTAAAGTGGTGTATCACAACTTCAAGTGACAGAAACTTCCAACTGTATAGCACAGAGCAGATGTTGTGGTTAAATCGTATCAGAATACGAGACTCGGGCCAGCAGTTGGATTTGACATTAGAATGTTCGTTCAAGAAACACTGAATTGTATTCAGACAATGACATTCATACTTAGGTCCATGAAAAGCATAATGCCGAAAGAAGAATTTTCAAACAGATTATTTGCCTCAACTTCGGACCTATGTCATTCTCGCAATGCCTTGTTGTACTTCGATGGTCACAAAACGCTTGTTAGGATAAAAGTAGTGTCTTCTAAGGTTACTGTTTAGATGCTGTGCCCCATCACTTGGCGAGAGGAGGCAGATTTTATAGGAATTCCCCCCTAGGGGCCTCTCGTTTGTGGACCTGAGTGTTTATTGCCATCAAAATGTGCTGTTTTTTCTTGTGCAAACACACCTGTGAATAAATGTGATTTAATATGTGTGGTGACCAGTTCTTAACCCGTCTAACACTGACCTAGCTGTGATGACCAGGCTAGTCGTTAACCCTTGTATCACTGACCTAGTTCTTCACAAATTTCATTCTCATTGAGAAGTGATTTCAATCCCATATTTATCATTTAAGCGGTAAGCACGACTAGCCGATCAAATCATTCTTATTGGGAATGAAGTGAGTGTTTTAACATCAACATTTGCAAATACTGGTCTCAAATTAAACAAAAATGCTTAATTTTCACCCACTTGAAGTTGTGGATCGCGGTAGCGAGACACAAATTCAAGTGGGTGAAAAATTAATTAAGATCATTTGGTGGGTAAAGGGTAATGGCCTTATATAACCAGCATTTCATAATTAACCCTTAAAGCGCTAAATTAAATTACTTAAATTTTCACCCACCTGAAATTGTGTCTCGTTACCGCGACCCATAACTTCGAATGGGTGAACTTAAGCTTAAATACACTCATATATTTGTGTCATTTGAGGCCAAACATTTGCAAATCTTGTTGTTTAAACACTCAATTCGCTCCCAATAACAGTGATTTGAACGGCTAATAAAATGGATTAAAAACGACTATAGTCGTGATTAGCGAGAAATTGGTTATATATACATTTGAACTTAAATTTAACATATTCAACTTGAAGTTGTGGAACGCGGCAGCGAGACACAGGTTGAAGTGACTAAATATTTAAATAATCTCAGACCTCTAAGGGTTCATTTTAGGTTGTACCTCATGACTTAGAGGGTGGGTGTTGTATATAAAGATCTACTAGTATTTACATACAAGTCGGCCAGGTTTTATACGCGGCATCAGCTGAATAAACACCGTAGTAGGATTTCCCCTTCAGAAATAACAAGATAGAAATCATAAAAGAAGCAGTGTGATTGGGTGAATCAGGCAGGCGCGAACGTCTCATATTATCGCTCATGTGTGTAAGCAGTGAGAGAGCTCCCAGCAAACACGAGGCCCTTGAGGCAATGTTGTTTTATTGTTGGTCCATCGTCTTCGACGTCGATCCAACATTAAAACAACATTGGCTTAACACTTGCTGGTAGCTCAACTCAGAAAATAGATCTGGCTCTATTTTTTTGTGACATGTTGCTTAACATAAAATCTCCGTAGCATTTTTCCATACTCTGTGTAACATGTCACGTTTTGTTTTGTGATAGAGTTTCTAATTATTAACCTTATCCACGACACTTTTAATTTGTCATTTTATTGACCTTTGACCTTATGTATATGACCTTGTGACCTCTCTAGTGACGCGTGTTTAATGATTACAGCCTGCGGGGTCACGTGTTATCACAAACCTTATCAGTTGTCAAGTTTAATTAAACTCGTTCCCTAGCAACCCATTTCTCCACAACCACTGTTCACAAATCATAACTGTACACCAAGTCTGAAATTTCAAAAGTGTGTGTTCATCCACTTGCAGTTGTGTCTCGCTGTCGCCTGCAAATAGATGAAAATTACTTACATTTGGATAATTTGAAGGATATGACCTTAGCAACAGCACCTCAGTGTGTTTACTTTTGATGGATATAACCTTATGACATTAGCAACAGCTATCTAGTGTGTTTACTTTTAAGGTGGCTCTAGTAAAACCAAAAACGTTCTTGGTAAAACCTACTGCTAACTAAGCATACGCGATTAACCAATGCTGTATATTGCTGGGCCAACATCGCCGACGATGGGCCATCATTATCCTAGCATTGGTTCAACGTATTGTGTTCACTAGGATTCAGCCGTTTATCATTATGACCAACCTAGCTTTTCTACTTCAGATGATGTGGGCTGGTCCGACCTTATGTTGTCTGGTTTGGCCTTTTCAACTTTAAATTCTGATAACGAATCACGAGTAAGCATTAAACACATAATCATCAATTATGAATTATTTAATATGTATCTTGACAAATAGAACACAATTGATAACCCTGTATGAGAGTTGAATTTCTGGAACCACACCAGGTTAGATGTCAAGCTATATATTTATGCTACTTTATTCGGAAATACATCAGAAATATACAACAATACTAGTCAGTATTTCTGGTGATATCTGAGCATTACTTCACTCTATAATATATATTTCAAAAAGTTTTGTATCAACATGAAAAAAATGTTTTCATTTTAAACCTAAGTCAGTGAAAAAATCAGAAATTTAATAGCGTATTTAAAAACTGACTGTAAAATTATGTATTTTAATCAATGGGTTTTTTCACAATAAGTTGTTTAAATCTTTTTCTTTTCAAAAATATAAACATGTTTCCACGTGATCAAGTGGTGATGAACCCCAGTGGACTTATTTACCTTGATGAATCATCCGCTGACGTCCCAGAAAACACGAGACATTGGGTTAATGTTGGGCCACCGTCTGCGACGGTGAAGCGGAAAGAGTTAACTAAGACATTTATGATGATTTCAAATTTAAAAAAACCCTTTGGTTTCCATGGTTGATACCACAATATTTCAGCTTGGTAAGGGTTAATCCTACATTTGACCAATGTCTCGTGTTTGTTGGGTTGCTACACGGGTTTCACGGCTAATCAGTCACTGATCACATGGCCACTCTGAGGAGATGGCAGTCTAAACAAACACAATGACTGTGGTGACATTATGATAGACAGGTGTCTAGTCATTACCATGGTAACTGGCTCCTAGCCTCAGGGCCCTGGTTAATATTTGATGTTACCATCTTGGAAAATAACTCATTTTGCATCTGTGTCATGGATCATTTCACTTACATTTGTTAGATGTATCACAACTTTGTGATTAGATATAAATACATTTCTAACTAGTGTATCATAACTACTGAATGACATCAACGAAAAAAAATATATAAAAACGAAACTGGGTATTTACAAAATTGTAAGCATGATACAGCTGGTCATATAAGTAGTTACTTTTGTTTGGTTTTACATACCTAAGGTAAGGAACAGTCACCTTTGTTTCCTTTTCCGTTTCAATTTTCAATATGAGTAACCCAGCAAACACGAGACGTTGAACCAATGTTGGGTTGATGTTGGCCCATCGTCTACGACGCTGGGCCAACATCAACCCAACATTGGTTCAATGTATCGTGTTTAATGAGAAGTACGTCCATTTTAAGTAAGGGGTCTTGTCATGTTAATAAAAATAAAAAAATCGGAGAAAACTAAAAAGTGGGTGGGTGGGTCAAGCCCCAAGTCGGATTTTTTGTGTGTTCTTCGTTTTTCTTTGTGTTTTTTACATGTTTCTAAAAAACAAGCCCGAAGCATACCTTTTGTCGGCGTAATAAACATCGTGTTTTTGTGTGACAATTGGATTTTGGTTATTGTCAGTGCGCTATATAGACCATCCCCGTCTGTATAGCTTCCCGGGCAGTGACCTATAGGATGACCCCTCAGCCTGTCACTCATTCATCAACTCACCTCGTTAATATGCATAATGGGCGGGACTTAATTATAAGTTTACGCTAATGAGGTGCTGTTTTTTTCTGAGTAGAGCGCGTGTCAGACTGGCCCGGGGGCAGGCTTCCCTTCCACCTGGCAGGGGCGGGGGTGGCCACGGATAAAAACAGATCAGCTCAAAGTGTCACTTTTATTTACAGTTAATATTAAATAATAAAGCCAAAAATGCTGACTATTTGTGATCTATAATCCGCAAACTCAGAGGATTAAAAATGCTGCATTTATGGAATAAATTTATCGAATATCAAAGGAACACTAACATTAGAGTTTTTTATATACACTTTCCTTAAGCCTATATTGTGGCATCAAATCTACCCATAAGAAAGCGGAAGGCAATGAATAATTGTGACGACAATACTCTGCTGATGCAGATTAGATTGATCATTTTTCTATAAGAGTAGGGCCTATATATATTGATGTTTAACTCGTCCAGTGCGGGCACTTCAGAAGTTTATAGACGACAGATTATGACGTCTAAAGACGATTCCCACACTGAAAGATTAAAATATTTACAATGATCATAGACCCATAAAATAGGTATTCAAATCAAGCAGAAAGATCTAACTAAGGCTTTTATGATGATTTCAAAGTGAAAATAATATTTTGTTCTTTTGGTTTCTATAACAATGTTTCATCGCTTTAAAGGTTAACAAAGGTTTGATAATGAAAGTTTGATTCTTAGTTTACATTCAGAGCTGCACGAAAACGTTTCTAGTTGTGCTCAGTGCATGTGTCCATCTCCCAGATAACACGCGACGTTGACCCAATGTTGGTTTATTGTTGGGCCACCGTCTGCGACGCTGGCGCAACATTAAACCAGCATTGGGTCAACATCGCGTGTTTACTGGGCTGTGTCATTCACAAGCCCCTTCATCATCAGATCGATCAACTGTGAAATTGGTAAATATTTTCTGGTGAGTAAATTACAGGTCTGATACGGGCCTTTCAGGAGTGACTAATGGCTGGAAATATTGTGGTGAGCCAGCGGGTTCAAAGAGTCTGACAATATGAGGCAGTGCGTTCAAAAGGTCAGACAGAATTATGATTTACATAGAAACCTACTGAAAATCTGCCTGAAAAAAATTGGGAATCGCGTTGAACATTTGCAGGTTTAAATATTTGAAAAATTATAATTCGCTCAGTTTTAATATTTTTCAAAAAATAAAAGAATGACATAAAATAGCAGCGTCAAGCACGACCATTCACACCAACGTTGGTTTAATGTTGGCCCATCGTCTTAGATGGTGGGCCAACATTAAACCAACGTTGAAGTGAATGGTCGTGCTCATTTGGTTAGAATTCATATCTTGATCTTCACAGGACAATTTATGTTGAACACATGTTAATCCATCACCTCGTTTGTTCACCTCACTTCACAGCAGCAGTGTACATAATAAGAAACGACTTTGACCTTGACGCTGAAATATTTTTGTATAAACCATGGAACCCAAAGGGGTTATGTTCAATTTGAAATCATCATAAATGTCTTAGTTAGCTCTTTCTTTATTTGAAAACGCATGTTATGGGTTTGCGGCCACTATAAATTGTTTAATTCTGTCAGTGCTGGGATCGACTTTAGACGTCAGAATCTAACGTCAGAATCTAACGTCTTAAAGTCGGTCCCCGCGCTGAAAGGGTTGAAAAACACAAAAATGACAAATTGCCACCTCACAGAAAACATGTTGCAAAAATTTTAAATACCAGTACCTAATTTAATCATGATTTACTTGATTGATTAATATAGTTCCATAGTTTTGTTCGATTTTTTATTTAAAAACTGTTGAAATCATATCTTTTAAATTCATGTCAAAATCTGAATGAGAATCACCTGGTCGTCTCATGACATCTCACAGACGACAGGTCATTTACTGCGGTTACCAGGTATTTCTGTCTCCTCATGATATAAAGCTGCTTGTCAGCTGAGCTGGACTGAGGGGCGAGACTCGCCTCGGGCGTGATGCACTTTTTTCTGCTAAAGCACCCTCTATTAACGCCCTATGACCCGCCCTACGCACCCTTAGAGTCTCATAGCTATGTCTAGATAAATTAAAATTATCTCATTATTGATCAAATCCACAAGCACTGTTTTATTTTATGAAGGCCAATATAATTTTAACATTTATGCAATGCATTCCCTTAGTAGGCCTATGCATCGCGCAAATAATAACATTGGCAAACAAAAAGAATGATGTACTTGATGTTAATATGAGCTTTAATTGGGTGATCTTAAACATTAACTTGTGGCTCTGAAAGTATCAAGCTAAATAAATGAGTTCCATAAAAAAATAATTATCATAAAGTTTATTTATGAACTTGTCACAAAGAGGATGACACGTGCTTACACATTTAATCACAGTGAATCATTTATACATATACACGTGTTAAACAGTGTTAGACCGTTTAAGGGCAGTCTATAGTCTGAGATTTGTATATGAAAGAATAAAACTTAATCGTCTAATCATTTAAACTCGTGTGTCAATCACATTTAAGTAGGCAACTTTTGTTTCGCCTTATTACGCAGTAAAGGGCATGCTCCTGCATTTTACTTTTTTGAAAAAAGGATTTATCGACAAAATCTCTCTGATCGAGTAACTGAACTATGATGTTAGTCAACCTGAGAAAAGCGTTATTTTATTAATTTTATATCATGTCATTTGCTGTAAGTTATTTCAAGCTTTTTAAAGATAGATAACATGAATTGAAGTAGAAATGACGTTGAACTTGGTTTAGAGTCATTAACCTACATTTTCACTCCAGCCAAACAAACAGGACGCTCAGCCAATTTTGGGTTGATTTAATTTTGGGCCAGCGTTACAGACGATGGCCCAACAATAAACCAACGTTGGGTTAACGTCCTTTGTTTGCTTGGAACAGCTTATGTGGTTGACAACTCACTATAGAATCATCCGCGCAGAAAACTAGTTCTGACATCAGAGTGTATTCTGACACCGAATGGCGGTGTCTTTTTAACAGGAGAGGGTTAGGGTCGTTTAATCATGGAAACTCTGTGTTGCTTTCACGAAATAGTACATGATGTCGTAAATTCAAACCTTATCCTGCTGATCACGACTATTGGCGTTTTTAATTTGGTTTATTAGTCGATCAAATCACTGACATTGGGAATGAAATGTGTGTCTAAACATCATGATTTGCAAATATTTGTGCTAAAATTAAACAGCTATGAGCAATTTTCAGCCAATTGAAGTTGTGGGTCGCGGTAGCGAGACACAACTTCAAGTAGGTGAAAATAAGTCATTTCGTTTTACTTCAACTTGCTTCAATTACAGCCATATTGACTTCTACACCAGTAGTGCTTGTGTAATTCATGGCTTGATTAGGATGAATATTATAGTTTCTTGGTTGTACACTCTGGCTTCTGAGCGTTTTACCATACACATAATTTTATTTAAAAAAATTCTCCAGATAATAATATTTCACATGATCTATGGTGTATTTGCAAACATAGATTGTGATTTGCATTGATATAAAACTTAGGATCTGTACTACAATTTAAAGCTTCATATGCAGTACTTGACCCCTTCAGCGCGGGGACCGCCTTTAGACGTCAGATTCTGACGTAGATCCCCGCATTACAAAAGTAAAATATTTATAATGTCCGTAGACCCATAACATAGGTATTCAAATGAAGCGGAAAGAGCTAACTAAGACATTTACGATGATCTCAAATTAAAAAAACACTTTGGTCCCCATGGTTTATACAAACATAATTCAGCGTTGTAAGGTTTGAAAGGTGAACCCTGGGCAAGGCTTAAGTTTAATAAAGACCCTCATTAAACCTATCAGATTAGACCTTCTGTCCCTGTCACATGAATAGACCCTGACCCCATACAGGCTGCAGGGCAGTGACAGCACTAATAGTGAATAGTTGTGGTTTGACCATGTCATGTCATTCACGTAGAATAAACCTCTCTCTGCACTTATAACTAAGTCAATCCCACATGTAAATAGTTTGTGTACTACAAATTACCTTCACATCCATCAGTAGCGAACTATTTCATCTGTGAATAACGAAACGTAAATATGTGTACTGAATAGAAACGGGTAAATAAAACGTTTTCAGCTGACTTGCACAGTATATCTGTAAAGTAATGCACTGGTTCAGATTTTTTCATCAAAAGAGCACGCTGACCCAGTTTAGCCTACACAGGCGCAAAAACTATACTCAGACGCTTACGGAACTGCTTTAGTGCCATAGGTTTCTCGGTACGCGATAGGTCAGGAAACAACCATAGTATACTGTTATGGGTGGGTATTGTCCCATTCTGAGTAATTTCCAAAATTTAAAGTGACTCCGTGGTATCATATCAATCTTGGTATTTTGTTTTGTATGAAGCAGTGCATCCAGCACATCATGATTTCAATTAAAAAAAAAAAAAAAAAAATTTAAAAACATTTTTCTGTCAACATTTCTAAGAATCCAGAGATAACCCAAACAAACTAGTTGTAAACCTAAAGGACTCCCATTAACCCTCTCAGCACAGAGATTGACTTTAGACGTCAGAATCTGACGTCTATTTTTTCTGCTTATTCACCTGCAGCATAATATAGGAGTTATACGTGACATGTTCACCTGCCTTTCACCCCTCACTGTTTCCTTCCACCACCTTATGTTTCTTTTCTTTATCCAGCCTGATCAACTGCCTATCAAGCTACATCACCCCCTTAGTAGGCGGATCCTCTACACACTATTATTCAAACCCCTACGACGCCTAAATATGTTTGTATAGACCATGGACACCAAAGGGTTGTTTCAATTGAAAATCATCATAAATGTCTGTTAGCTCTTTCTGATTAATTTACACTACTATATTATGGGTCTATGGTCACAATAAGTATTTAAATTCTATCAGTACAGGAACGTCTTTAGACGTCAGAATCTGACGTCAGAATCTGACGTCTAAAGACGGTCTGCGAGCTGAAAGTGTTAACTATCAAGCTACCCCACCCCTTGGTGGACGAATCAATTACACACCACGTTTTAATTCACTCTGTTAATTCGATCGCACCGAAATTTCCACAACTGTGAATTAAAATTAGGAGCGTATTTACTATTATAAAAGTTAGTACGCTTTTTAGAAATCTATCCATGTTTTCCAATTGCAAAATGAAATGAATGGGGTTTTAGGCCACCTTTGTGCACATATAGGCTCAACTGAGACAGGACATGAATGAGATGACACTGCCCTCCAGAGACAGAAATTCGTGCCCTGGTCTGAGGCCGAGCACACTACATCTCGGTCACGGAGGCTCCGCACAATGTTCAATCGTTTCCCGAATGTATTTCTTGTTCATATATTCATTCTTGTATAAAAACTGGGTAGTCACTTGATCTTTACATAAAGTCGACTGACACGATACAACACAGCATTACACCAAACTGGAGATCACACAAATTAGGCCTATTTTGGCGTTCCATAAATACCGCCTCGCGCGTGAATCTCGCCACCTCTCATGGAGATCGCGGGGGATCACTTTTGAACATGTCACATTGTGCTCACCCCTGTCTCTGATTGGCCAGGATGCCCGCCAGTCTGTGTCACAGGGTCAGTCAGGGTCGTAAGGGGTCAGACCACCAAGGGACTCAAGTGTAACCCTAGACAAAGAACAGGCGCCCCCCAGTGGTCGTCGACTGCATCCTATGGAATCGACGACAGTGTCAACAAACTACGTCATAACTCGGACAACACGTTGAGACAACATTGTTTAAATGCTGGCCCAATCTCTTAGACGATAGCTCAATATTGAACTGACATTGGTTATCAGTTAGATTGGATGCCTGGCGCGCGTATGTCAAATGGTAAAATCACGAAAACAATATATTGTAGCTGACTAATTGAACATGTGGCATTGCAATCGTTATTGGGGACGTATTGCCATCTTTGCCATGAAATGCAAAAAGGCATGAAAAACGTGCACAAAGTGTGCATAAACGACAAGACGCGAAAAAACATTTAAAAATACAAGCAGCATAATATCCAAAAAACCGTCAATCACCAGCGGTAAATGATGTCTTTTAACCTCTCCATCAAAGCGTGATACATGGACATAGTCGTTATATATTCATTCTCTCGTTTTTGGTGTGTGTTTCAA
This sequence comes from Flabesymbios commensalis, assembly GCA_964017125.1. NCBI lineage: Eukaryota > Metazoa > Annelida > Polychaeta > Terebellida > Flabelligeridae > Flabesymbios > Flabesymbios commensalis. The sequence continues at coordinate 9,809,508 of OZ024906.1, forward strand.
GACAATTTTGACGGTTTTGGATGATAATTGAGCTACTTAAGAGTTTCACGAGGCCTGTATATATAATCTTTCTTCATCCAGGGGCCCTGATGTAGTGGTCAGAACTACCGCCTGTGTTCAGGTTCCAAAGAAACATGATATCTCTTCTCTGTCTATTTGTAAAATGTATTATGGGGAACTTTCTTGGCGGAGAGGTAGCGTACTCGACCTCAGAAAACCAGGGTTCGATTTTGGAATCTTATGTCTGGGCACTGTCATCTTTCACCATCCTCAGGAAGTTATGAATGAATGGGTGAACGAGCAATGCATGAACAGCGTCGTATACGGTTTTTTTAGAGGTCAACAAAGTTCTCATTACTGGCATTACTTGGCAGAAGTAACGACAAAGAATAAGTAGACTGAACATGAAAAGCAGTAGTCCCCTTGGGTATGCAAGGGTGTATCTGCCACTTTGTAAAGTGGCAGATACACCCTTTCATATCCAACAGGACGAAGTAGTCTGAACTCTGAAATGGAGTTACATGTCTTACCCTGACGGCATATTTATCGTGGAATGTAAATTATACACTGCAGGCAAAACCACAATGTGTGTAAAGCATCATTTACACAGTGGGTCACATGAGCTATGTGTGAAGCTGAAAAAACACGGCTCCATTTACAATGCCTCAGCAGTGTGAATTACCAAAAAAAGTCTGTTGTCAGATGTCGGGATGTATGTGTGCTGCGTAACTCACGGATGGTCCCTACCCCTCTGTGAAATTCCTAATTATGTTTATGATTGTTTTTTTGGCAAGCTATATACTATCAGAGTTTTTGCACAATCGTTGCTGTATACTAGAATGAATAAATGAATGAATGAAATAAAATGAAATGAATCGGGCTTCAGGCCACCTTTGTGCTCATATAGGCTAAACTGGGCCAGGAGAACCTCCTGAGGATGGTGAGATGATTGAGATGACACTGTCCTCCAGACACAGGATTCGAAATTCGAGCCCTGGCGGTCTGAGGCCGAGCACGCTACCTCTCGGTCACGGAGGCTCCCCAAATGAATGAATGAATGAATGAATAAATGAATGGATGAATGAATGAATGAATGAATAAGTGAATGAGTGAATGAATGAATGAATGAATGAATGAATGAATGAATGAATGAATGAATGAATGAATGAATGAATGGATAATTGAATGAATGAATGAATGAATGAATGAATGAATGAATGAATGAATGAATGGATGAATGAATGAATGAATGAATGAATGAATGAATGAATGAATGAATGAATGAATGGATGAATGAATAAATGAATGAATGAATGAATGAATAAATGAATGAATGAATGAATGAATGAATGAATGAATGAATGAATGAATGAATGAATGAATGAATGAATGAATCATGCTGTAACATTTGTGCGCATTCAGGTCAAACTAAGCCATAGGAGAATCTTATAAATCCGCCTTCATGGTCAGATATAGATGGTGAAATGAATCAGATCATTGAATAAGACTAGCCCTTGGACGTCATACAAACATTTATTTTAAATGTCCGCCATAGTGAGGTACCATAGTATTCGGTAGATGGCGTGTGACATCAGGAGGACAAGGCTCCCCTTGGTGGTAAGGTTATGTCACTGATACACAGCACCAGGCCTCTCTCTGTATAGCCGGTGACAACCTGTAATTTCCCCAGTCTTTTTGGCACATACCTTGTGGATGACTCTATGCACAGAATACAATGCTGGCACAATGCTGGGCTAACGTCGTAGACGTTCGCCCATCATTGTGCCAGGATTGACACGCTTTTCTCAGTCATGTTACAGTGACACATGCCTCTAATCCATCACGTGCAATATGAGCCATGCCATGAGCGACGACGTGGCTTCACTTTTCTACATTTCTCTTGAAAAAACCTACAAAGTGCACCATATCCCCATTAATGTTGGGTCGGCGTCACAGACCAACATTACGCCTCAATTTTGCGGTCAAGTGTTAGATATGGGCGTCCAAAAAAAACAATACATGTTTTTTGTATGGGTGCAATCTGTGGCTAAAACCTTCACTCTCAGTGACGTTTAGGGTACAGTGTCTCCTGCTCTCTGTTCATATAGTATAATCATTCCTGATCTGGGTTTGATTTTAATTCGGATCAGTTTTCACTTGAAGGGTGCTGACACATCTTGACTGCGCCTGTCACGTTTTCATCTTTTGATATGATTTTACCGGCTTTGTTATTGCAAAGGGAGTGAGTGTCTGTTCGTACAGACAATCTGGAAATTAATAGTAGCAATCTTTGTAGATGCCCGTTCTTTCTAGTTAGAAAACGCCACCCTCCACAACGTCTTACGGAACATAGTGGAGGGCGAGATCCTTCTAACTAGTTCTTTCAGAGTTACATTATATACTTGGGTCCAAGTATGACATTCTACCCCTAATTTAAATAACAACTGAATGACAGCGGTGCTCACGTGGAAGACTGAGCCACACTTTCAATGGTCGAGGGTGGAATATCTGTATTTCACCATGCCGCACTCAAATGTACGCAGATTTCATATAACACTATAGCCAGGGCTGTTCCATACACCCCTGACCTCGGTGTCCAAAACTAAATTGCGGCAATAACTTTCATTTGATGCACAAAGATATTCTCTCGTTTATCACACACTGTAACACCCCCCCCCCCCCCCTCGCGTCCCCTAATAAACTCTCGCAAATTCCCTGAAATTGTTCTATTTTCCTTGGTGTACAATGCAATTTTTTCGCCCCTCACACACTATAGCACGCCCCTCCCTCACACGCTCGCACATTCCCTCTTATTGTCACTATTTATGCGGATTACGTCTTGGCGTAAACGTCTTTTCTTACCCACTTTTTTATCCCCTGCACACCCGCAAATCAATTAACACTCTGGTCTCTATGACACCTCGCCACTTCATTTATTGATGATTATTTAATTATTTATAGAGTCATTCTTTTGTTCGATACAATTTTAAACGACCCTTTAATACAAAGGTGACTATATTTTAAAGTAATTCTATGGTGTATTTTTTTCAAATTGTTACCATCATTTATTCAGTACACGTGAAACACTTCGCCCTGACAACGCTGAAATATTTTTGTACAAACCAATAGAGCAAAGGGATTTGTTTTCTATTTAAAATCAACATAAACATCTTAGTTAACTATTTCTGATTCATTTGAATACATGCTATGGGTCTACGGTCATTATAAATATTTTACTTCTTCAGTGCGGGGATCGACTTTAGACGTCATAATCTGACGTCTATAGACGTCAGATTATGACGTCTAAAGTCGGTCTTCGCACTGAAAGGGTTACAGAGCTGATCACGTCTATAGCCGTTTTAACCTTTTTATTTCTCATTCAAGCAAGATTCACCATAGAAACAGCTACAATTGTGTATTTCATTTAAATTTGCGTTTTCATTTAAATTGTACCATGTGTACATGTTGAGGAAAGATCATATTTTACCCTACAACTTCACGTGAATGGAAAAAAAACATATGTTAAAGGTGACATATCACCCCTTACATAGTATGAATAAATTTGTGACAAATAAATCAAAGTTGCCACAAGATGGGGCACAATTATTTCCTTGTCACATGATAGCCAATCACCCCATATATGGGGCATGTGACTCTCTGAGAGGGTCACATGATAGCCATTCACCCCATATAAGGACATAATTATTCATACCATATAAGGGCTGATAGATAACCTTTAATGTTGCAATAAAACACAGCTCTGTGTTGGTAATAATCCTTTCAGCGCGGGCACCGACTTTAGACGTTAGAATTCGACGTCGAAGGTCGTTAGAATCTTACGTCTAAAACCTAAACATAGGTATTCATATGAAGCGGACAGAGCTAACTAAGGCATTTATAATGATTTGAAATTGAAAAAAAATGATCGCCATGGTTTATACAAAAATATTTCAGCGCTTTGAGGGTTAAACCTTTCATTTGCAGTGGTTGATATAATGTTTTGTGATGCCATGCTGACATCAGGTAACTCCCCTATCTCAATGACGTAAAACCTCGCTACGTGTGACGTAGTGCACGCGTGACCACATATCTCAGTGACGTGTCATTCTTTGTGTGGTGAGTGCGGCCTGGTGATTGGATGAGTGATGTCCTTAAAGAAAAACACAATTTCATCAATCACATTTAGGCAAAATCCTACCCAGTAAACACAATACATTGGAGCAATGTTGGTTTAACGTTGGACCATCGTCTACGACGCTGCTCCAACGGTAAACCAACATTGATTCAATGTATCGTGCCCCCTGCGTCTTAGATTCATCCATTTTAGCGGCTTTGCTTTGTGGAAGTCGGCATTATTAATTCCATTACGGGAATGGCATTAATTAACAACAGAGATTCCATCAGCTCAGACGACCCTCTCCATACCAAGGCACTGATTAACACTTGAAAAGCTGAGGATCTTTTTATCACTAATAAAGCTGCATTTCTCAGAATAATCCGATTCTGCCAACTTTATTTAACATATCTATTAGTTATTAGACTATAGGTGGGTTTTTTTACGTTTTTTACCACACCGAGTCATTAAGACACAATTTAAAGACGTTAGTTTTTGCTGAAACTATAATTTGTATGGTGTTAAAGAATGTTTTTTCGACTTTCCTCAGCCATATACGTTCATAAACATTTTTTTCGTCTGTCAATCCTTTCATTAATGACACTAATATTTTTTGTCTACTAAAAGGTCTTCTTTAAAACGAAATTTATAAGAAATAAATCCATTATTTATAATTTTTAAAGTGCTGTTGAAGTGTGCCAGTAAGATCACTGAGAGGTTTGGCATAAATCATGTAACAAAATTAATTATGGTAATAGGTTTTGATTTTCTCACGAATAATACGCTATATTTTATCACATTTTTATGGGCGGGGGCCCTAGGGTAGTGGTTAGCACCGCTGACTTTCACGCCAGAGTCCGGGGTTCGGTTCCCGGTCTCGGCGGTATGAAAGCAACTAAATATGTTTCTTCTCCATCCACGTGTGAAAGTCAGTATTGTGGGGAGCCTCCGTGACCGAGAGGTAGCGTGCTCGGCCTCAGACCGCCAGGGCTTGAATTTCGAATCCTGTGTCTGGAGGACAGTGTCATCTCAATCATCTCACCATCCTCAGGAGGTTCTCCTGGCCCAGTTTAGCCTATATGTGCACAAAGGTGGCTTAAAACCCGATTCATTTCATTTCATTTTTATCACATTTTTATCAGTGCGGCTAAGGAATATACAATATATCATTTATAATTTATGCCTTATTTGACTTCTGTACTTTATGAATCCCAGAAAACATTTTGTTTAAAACCCAGTTTGATCGGCCGCACAAAAAAGATTAAAATTAATCTATTGGACACGAAGTTAGTACTAATGCACGCCTACTACATTTTAATCCACCCATTGCAGTAAATAAACACATGTCCATTTATATCCAAATTGTTTGATTAAAAAATAGCATAAGTTTACAAGACTAAACCTGGAACAATTTTCCATTATTATTAAAAAAACAGTTTGCCTGCTACATTATATTCTGGGTCGTCTTGCATTTTAGTAAAAATGCATAATACATTATGCATTTCTGATTTTAGTCGATCGGCTCAGTAAATGAACACATGTCCAAGTCTGACCGAATCTGACCCGTGGTCAACTCTAGAGACATTAAGTTAATGCATCTGGAAGCAATTAAATAACACCCGATTAAAAATGACTTGGAGCTGGCCCAATGTATGAGTGTTTGACCCAACGTTGAGCCAACGATGAATTGCAGGTTGTGCTTGTTCCTTGTACCAGTACGGATTTCATAAACTGACCAAATCGTTAGCCCAACGATATTGGGATAACGCTTTGTTCAGTTGATCAAACTCTTTTATAATGGACACAATGCTAACCCTTTTAGCGCGGGGACCGACTGTAGACGTCAGAATCTGATGTTCAAAGTCGATCCCTGCACTGGAAGAATTATATATTTATAACGGCCGTAGATACATAACATAGGTATTTAAATGAAGCGGAAAGAGCTAACTAAGTCATTGATGATGATTTAAATTGTAAAAAACCCTTTGGTCTCTATGGCTTATTTAAGAATATTTCAGCGCTTTAAGGACTAATAACAATGAGCTATTAACTCTGTGGCACCGTTTAATTGACAGTAGAAGCTGGTATGACAGCGTAGTCTGATGTCAGACTTAGCTGACCGATGTGAAATGTAGCGAGATAATGCGTTCTGGTCATTTCTCCGCCAGCTGTACATAACGGTTGTCACCTGATGTCCACTCAACTGGAAACGTAGCGATGCTCATCCCACGTTGGCTCAGTGGATGAAGCGTCTGCTCCGACATCAGGCAATGCGGATTACTATATTTGATATCGTCTGAAATGTGCATATAGGACTGGTAATAAAAAATAATTAAACATTTAAAGTACAGAACTTAACGCTTTAACCCTTACAGCGCGGGGAATCGACTTTGGACGTCAGAATCTGACGTCTAAAGCCGATCCCCGCACTGTAAGAGTAAAAATATTTAGGCCTAGTCCTATAATGGCCGTAGACCCATAACATAGGTATTCAAATGAGTTGGAAAGAGCTGACAAAGACATTTATTATGATTTCATATTGAAAAATCCCTTTGGTCTCCATGGTTTATACAAAAATATTTCAGCGTGATAAGGGTTAAAAGTTAACGCTCTGGTGGTGTCTAGTATTGAAGGGGTGTGACTTCTAGGAATGACTGTAGAGTGTAGATGAAGATATCGCAGACGGTAGATATTATGCTTTGTTTTGTTGATTTTACATTTAGTATTTTTTCCTTTGTTTGCAATTTCAAAACACTAAATTAACTCTGCGCGAGGCAAGACTCTATTCGTTTTCAATAAAAATATTATTATATGTCGTATGAAATGCCACTATGTGTGAGATAAACTAATGTTTCAATCAGTAGGAATAGTGATTGTTTGGTCTCAAACTGAACAAATATGAGTATTTTTCACCGACTTGAAGTTGTGGGTCGCTGTAGCGAGACACAACTTCAAGTGGCTGAAAATGTAAAACAAAGAGCTAGACGCTTTAAGAGTTAACGTTTCAATGGTGTCTACTGAAGGGGTGCATTCCAGTAAACACAAAACATTTGTATAACATTTATACAATGTTGGGCCAACGTCGAAGACGTTGAACCGACGTTGTATGAATGATATACGAATGTTTTGTGTTTGCTGGGATGTGACTTCTAGGAATGGCTGTGGAGTGTAGATGAAGATATCGCAGACAATGGGTTGTGGTCTGGTGCGCTGGGAGCCCCGGAGTATACATGTATAATGAGACGGCGGCACCGGCCACGCTCACATCAAAGAGGCCGCCCTGTGGTACAGACCGCTGACTACAGATAACAACTCTGATAACGGGGGACGCTCTAGGTGCTGGAGGTAGTGTTTCTAGTGGATTTGTCATCCATATTAAGCTAGGAATCATTAGCATTATATAAATTAAAATACATAAAATTAAAACATGGACAATAATCTAAAGAAAAGTGATATACATTTGTAACATGGTGTTGTCGGTATTATATTCACTATCGGTCACAGATCTAGGGGTATTTTCATTTACATAATGCTAGTAGCATTATATGGATGAAAATAAACGACATTAATACCATAACTTTTAATGAAATGAATGGGGTTTTAAGCCACCTTTGTGAAAATATAGGCTGAACTGGGCAATAGTTATTATTACTCATATTCAGAAATACTCTGATAGAAAAGTTATGTACAGCGGAAACATGGTGTAATTGGGAAAATCATTGCCAGTATACTAGCCACAGAGGGCTGATAATAAATGAGATAACAGGAGATAACGTGTGAGATATGGTCTCATACCCCTGCCATGCCCCCCTCCTGACATCCCTGTACACCCCTGCCCTACAGCGGTCAGCTCATGGTCAACACATATAGTCACAGACAATGGGACGATCTGACAGCACGGAACACCACAGACAGTCACTTGTGCTATGATATGAACACGATATAAGTTAATGAAGAACATTTTCATAAAAATGTTCTAAAAATTCAATTATGGCATTGAATTTTAATTGTGGCATTGTCTCTGTATGTCTATATATGCTACTATAATATGTATCGAATACTGTCTTCTAAACGGTTATATGTACAATGTCTATTGCAGAAATATATGCCAACATTTTCATGGAGAGGGAGACAACTGAAAGAGCAGTATATAGTCGTAACCATGGAGATAGCTATCTAACTCGATGTCATAACCTGGAAAATTATGAAAACCTACTAAACAATATATGATATACTTTTATAATGTGCAAAATGTAAAATAAAACCATGAGAACATGCTATTTTGGTAAACGACCAAAATCATCCCCGTACCATGGCACAATCAGATAATGCTGAGAGGCTGAGGCTGGCCCAATGTTGTTTTAATGCTGGGTCAGCGTCGCAGACAATGGCCCAGCATTGAAACAACATTTGGTCAACGTCTCTTGTTTGCTTGACTAATGCTGAGCGGCTGAGGCTGAAATTGCCGCCTAAAAAGCATTCTAAAAAGCGCGAGCACTTGGTGTTGTGAAGGACAAAGCTCCGTAGTGAGTGGATTTAGACGTAATATCGCCCCTGGCTGGCAGCGCTCCTTCTAGCTTCCTGATTCTCTTAAAAGCTTCCCTCTAGAAACCTCTCATTCTACAACGTTTGACCTCCAAGATCCAGAAGTGACTCAGCTGAAATAACGCCCAACGAGATCTGTACTACAGTGAGAGCGTGATGCAAGTTTAAATAATGAATGAATGAATGAATGAATGAATGAATGAATGAATGAATTAATGAATGAATGAATGAATGAATGAATTAATTAATGAATTAATTAATGAATGTAAGAATGAATGAATGAATGAATGAAATGAATCAATCAATCAATCAATCAATCAATCAATCAATCAATCAATCAATCAATCAATCAATCAATCAATTAATCAATCAATCAATAAATCAATCAATCAATCAATTAATCAATCAATCAATCAATCAATCAATCAATCAATCAAACAATCAATCAATCAATCAATCAATCAATCAATCAATCAATCAATCAATCAATCAATCAAACAATCAATCAATCAATCAATCAATCAATCAATCAATCAATCAATCAATCAATCAATCAATCAATCAATCAATCAATCAATCAATCAATCAATGAATGAATGAATGAATGAATGAATGAATGAATGAATGAATGAATGAATGAATGAATGAATGAATGAATGAATGAATGAATGAATGAATGAATGAATGAATAAATGAATGAATGAATGAATGAATGAATGAATGAATGAATGAGTGAATGAATGAATGAATTGGTTTTAAATGAAGGTTTTTCTTCTATAAATAAAGGTTGACTTGTTTCCACGTCAGAGGTATCCTAAGCCCAATGATAATGGCCGTCAGCAGAAATATAGAACCAATACTTATTGAATGTTGGGCCAACGTGTGCGAAATTACGGCGGCATTTGATCAAACCAAGGAAATTCCATTGAATTTTCTTGATCGAACCTATGAACTCTGAATTAGAAAAATACCATATTTATCTACGTAAAGTTGTGTCTCGATACCGCGATCCAAAACAAAAGAGTAAAAAACATCGCGAACTTTAAGGTACGATTTATATCTGTGCTAATTGCAGCTTCAAATGAACGACAAATTGAATCAGACAATTCAGCTGCAGAAGTGATAATAAAACACTGTAGTTGACATCTCAGTGCTCCAACAGCTCAGCACGTACACATCAATACGATGATGGCCCAACATTAAACCAACACTGGGTCAACCTTTCGTCTTTCCTGGATTTTCTCCATCCCCCCCCCCTCCCTCCATCCAGGTGGATTGGCAGTCCCTGTCGTGGACTGCATGCTCCTAATTTGTGGAGCTTTTAGCGTTTTGACAGCTGATGTAAAATGTGTCCCTCTGACGTCACACCCTGTCACGTGATTAAAATAACGCAGGTAACGTTAGGAGAATATAATTTGAATGTGAGATATGTGACCTTCATGTCGAAATTGTCAAGGTCATGGTGACATCTGTTGCTGCTCCTTAGATAACATTATTGTACAAAACATAATTGTGACAGTTTAGAGATGGCACAGTTATTGTTAATTTTGGTTGTCATTTTGGTATTGTTACATTTATTTTTTTGGGGTCATACCCAGTATTTGGAAATTGAATCGTAGTTTTCTAGAATAAAAAAATGAAACGAGATATAGACATATACCTTAACCCTTTGAGCGCGGGGACCGTCTTCAGACGTCAGAATCTGACGTCTGAAGACGGTCCCCGCACTAAAACAAGGAAAACATTAATGAAACTGCTTATCATTGAAACATTAGGAGACAATTAGACTGGAGAACCTACAGTCAGATACAAATATATTGTACATGTTGTTCAAGGTGTCGTCGCTTTGGTTGTTGAAGTCGAGAGAGATTAATATTTTTTGAAGAGAGATTAATCTGACAAATTGTTGATGTGCTGAGGATGCAGATCTCCTGACTACAGGATTAGTGAGGATGGGGATAATGTGAAGCTGACAGCTGTAGGGTGTGTACATGGCTCTCCCCTAGAAACACACTGCTCCGTCATAGCAAATCCGTTGCGTTTTCTACATTTTTGATGATACTTATTAAATATACTTAATGAATATGATACAATACAATACTACATTTCTTTGCTGACTAATGCTGTTGACTCAGAGGCGTGCCAAATTAGAGCTCGTCGCCATCCATCTGTCGCCTCCTTGACGTATCCGATCACAGAGGTGTCGGAACGGAAAAATCAGATTATCAACACTGCTGAAAATCACTTAAATTTTGTGCGGTAGAAATGTGTTCAAAGCGGATATGCAACGTGATAAATTACTGCTTGATAATCTTGAAATTATATATAGAGATCAGATTCCATCGATAATTTTGATGGGATGCAGCTTCTGGTCTTAAAATGTTATTCTTTCATTCACACGTTGGCTGAATTATCAAATCCAATCAAATTTTTTTGCAAGCATTATTTTAAATAATTAAAATATTGCAATTTAAATATTATTGAGCATAACAAATTAATATCCCATTATATTTACGATATTTTAAATTTCAAGGAGTATCACGTAGTTTCATAGATGTGGCTATAGGATATATGTATAGTTTTGTAATACTTTTAATATTTTATAATGCAAGCATTATTTAATACTCCTTACAAAATAAAATATTTACAACATTTGTTTATATTACTAATGCAAATAACAGTGTCCGGCTATAAGATTTATTTGTATTTTTGCAATAGATGTAATTAAACGTTATGATATTTTATATAACATTAATGTAATATAAAATATAATAATGATTTCAACAACTTATTATTAATAATTAATTATCCCTTTCAAGAGTAAAACAATTTATAACGGCTGTAGACCAATAATGTAGGTATTCAAATGAAGCAGAAAGAGCTAACTAAGACACTTATGATGATTTCAAATTAAAAAAACACATTTGGTCTCCAAGGCTCATACAAAAATATATCGATGTTGTGAGGGTTAATTCACTATATCCTCGCCATAATTCTCATATAGTGTCAATCCCTTGCTTTAGTTCTCAGAGTGTGAATCCCTCGCCCTAGCTCATATAGTGTCTATCCCTGCTGAATTCGTCTTCTCTCTCGTTTCCTTCGTGCACGTTTTTAATCAGTGATCATATCCTCCCGATATCTCTGAGCCTCGTGTTTCCCGCCACAATTAACCCTCTGTCTACCCAGGGTGGAATGTAGAATAAATTCATCCCATCAAAAAAGTCACAACCCATCGGAATCAGGATATTGTAGGCTTCTATTGTTAAAACAGTAGATTCGGATCTACGAATCTACTGTTATTTTGTACTGGTCAGGTCGGGCACAATATACGGGTTTAACCATAAACTGCATATCTGATGTTAATACTGACATTGCGTTTCTCTATATTAAATTTTGAAACACATCCACATATTTTGTGTATTTTATATCGAAGAAAGAACTCAATTACGATAGATTCGTAGATCTAAATATCATCGGCGCTTCGCGCCTCGTACATTCGGATCTACGAATCTATCGAATTTCGTTCTTTCTCCTTGACAAAATGCACGCAGATACTTTATCAAGTTGGATACGTTGTATTGACTGTTATGTGAGAAGTGTGGTCCCGTAGTTAAAATGTTAACCTTGTCTATATATGATAGACAGAGTAACACAAAATACAGAATAATGAAAATAAATATTATCATTATCGCTATTTTTCATGATTACCTAGGCCAAATTTTGAGAATAATAAATTATTTTCATTTGCAACACGGGGATTGAAAACTGAGAGCAAATTGATATTTCAAGAGTAATATTTTACTACCTGCAAATGTTTTAAATTTGTTGTCCGCTATATTATCTGAATTATCTTAGAAATCATGTAGATTGAATTAAATGACTTTTCTTGAATGAATAAATGAATGAATGAATGAATGAATGAATGAATGAATGAATGAATGAATGAATGAATGAATGAATGAATGAATGAATGAATGAATGAATGAATGAATGAATGAATGAATAAATAAATTTAATTTTCGCGAATTTCGCGTTAACAAATTCGCAGATTTAAGAATCTCGCGAAAATTATTATTATAATAGCGCTACTATCATCGAAATTGATAAATCGCGAATTCTGTAATTCACAAATAGTCTCAAAATCACAAAATCACGAAAATCCAAACACGTGGAAAAAAACAAATCTATACAGTATAATATACATGTATAAGCAAAACAGTTTTGAGTCAGCTTAGCCTATATTATAGGCTAAGCTGGACTAAGACAACCTGTGATTGGATGAATCAGATCACACTGACCTACAAACACACGTTCCCTACAACACCGAATCTTTACCATGCAGTGGGCAGTGAAGAAACATTATGTTTCTTAACCCTGACAAGGCTGAAATATTTTTGTATAAACCATCGAGACCAGAGTGTTTTCTTTTCAATTTTAAATCATCATAGATATCTTAGTTGGCTCTTTCCGCTTCATTTGAATACCTATGTTAATATCATACTAAGTTTCTTTCCATCACTCCCAGGTAGGATGTGTTTGGTGAGACCTGCTGTCGTGATTTGGGTGGTGTTTTTTCTGGCTCCGTGTATCAAATTCAGATCTCGTGGTATCCCTCAGCCAGATGCCGGCTAGTTTCTCTGATTGGGCTGTCACTCAAATTTAAAATGAAAAAACGGAAATTTACGAAAAAATACGATACGTCATTGCAATACGAACGTATAGATACAAAATGTTGATCCAATGCTGGTCTAGCTCAGTTTTCGTGTCCCCTATGAAAAGCACCTGCATGTTTTATGAAGACTTTCCCCAAGGAGCAGGTCCAGTGAAATATTTTTTTGAAAAAAGTCTCCGGACCATTAGCGAGAGGGCGACACCCTGGTACAGCCATATGGCGGTGCGCACGCATGTCACGTGACTGCGTGACGTCACGAAGGGGACAGAAGCTGATTGGACAGCAGCTATGACGTCACACAGGGAATAGACGCTGATTGGACAGCAGCTGTAACCATCTAGACATTCCACTTTAAGAGGAGAATGTACAGTTTTTTTTTAACTCACTTGTAATTATTCTTTGATATTAAATTACATTCCAGAATTAGACATATCCAGGTTGACAAGCGTTTTTTCAGCTTATTGTGTCTGCAAAAAACAAGCTTTTTGTGCTGGTACATTCTCAGTTTACTAACTATGGTATATGTAAAGCACCTATGTGAATAATATTTGCTGGATATATGACGCCTCCGAAATGCTTAATATTTATATTATTATAATCATGATTTTGTACAAGATAAAATGTGCGTTTGAAAAAACTACTTCTTATCACAAAAAGTGCATGATAAAAAAATCACATATATGTCCTTTATTTGTACCGTTCGCATTCATTGACTAAAATACACAAGCTATAAATGCAATCTCTAAAAAATCTTAAGAATTCTGGACCCTTGAGAGTCCAGCTACTATGTTTCGTTCAATTGAAGCTGTAGTTGTTTGCACTGTCTCCAACATTACCCCTTTCAACACTAAAGCCCGTTTTTTGTATGGCATTCAGCACAAAAAACGGGTTTCAGTGGTGAAAGGGTTAAATTATGAAATTTAGCTATTGATAAAAAATAAAAAATCTCCTTGATTGAGTTGATTTCTAAACTGAGCATTTAGCACGTACATTTTATTTAAAATATTGACTTCATTTATATTTTTACTATTATAGAGAATGTATATGGAGCATGTGTAAGAGCGCGGTAGCAAAACACAACTTCAAGGGGGTAAAAATTAAATTATGTATTCTAGCGATTCAAGGGTTAAATCCCCCTGTTTAATGAATACAGCGTATTATATACTGAGCCTTTCTTTGCTAAAGCTAATCGTGCTTACAAGTTAGAATGCTAGATTTATCAAACAGTTCCTAATCTTTGTTTTTCTATGTTCACCCCAGTCATTGTCCGGCGTTCTGATATCAGAGATCTAGGTCAGGTGAGGTCAGTGACCTTCTGTCTGACCTTGGACAATGACTCAGGCTGCGTGCTGTAACTTCCGCCCGTGACGCGCGTGCGCGGGGGTGCCGCACGGCATAAATCGACAAATCAAAAACGGGCAGATCTAACTAATTATAGGAGCTGATTAGCATTATGGCCGGCAAACAAATTTGGTTTGGGATCAGGTTTCTGTTTGGGTGTTTTCTCTCACAATAGCTGACGTGACGATTGTCAAGGTCAAATCATCAAATACCGCCAACTCAGTAAACACGAGCTTTTACCCAATGTTGGTTTAATGTTAGGCCAGCGTCGTAGACGGTGGCCCAACATTAAACCAATATTGGGTTGAGTTGATATCATTAAACACTGTGATATATTTGAACAGAAAGCGCAGACCGGCTCTTCAAACGTAGCCTTTATCGTGGAAATGGTTATTATTACAATATTCCCTGCTGCCACAAGACATTAAATCAATGTTGGACATTCAAACAAATATTGTGCAGTTTACATTGTCCATTTTATTAGTTTATTTTGTAAAAACATTGGATGCATAAAGATAATTGTCAAGGTTAAATCATCAAATACCGGATATCAGCAAGCACGAAACGTTGACCCAACTTTTCTTGTTTTTCTGCGACAAAACATAGACGTATTTCGTGTACCGCATGCCTGTCAATTGAAAAAAATGCTCCAATTTGTGGATCTTTAAGTATGAGGCTAGACTCCAATAAATATAGAGAATGGTTACAACTCTATTATGTTTTTAGAGCCTGTCGCGATAATACTACACAGAAAAGAACCTCAAAACTAATAAACTAATTGTAGTTTATTAATTAGTTAAACTAATTGTAAATACTTTTAAATGTCACGTGCGCTGCTGCGGTCCAATAACACTCACCACCCAAGCATACAAGCCGCACTCCTTTGCTTGCATCTAAGCATGTTGACTTTATTCGCACTGTCACTAACTCCCGATTCCAGCTTTTGTCATGAAGCGGCCACATAATCTGAAACGTCACACGTAGTCTGCCACATTCTCCACTCTATGGCATCGGTCCAACAGACACGAGACACACGACAAAGTCGGGCCAACGTCTCCGACGCTGACCCGACTTTATCGCGTTTCTCGTGCAAGATGGCACGTGCGGCATCAGCGGAAGCGTTCTGCGCGCATGACTGAAAATTAATCTGCGTGCATCCAGTTGAGAAATGTTGCGAACCAAATTATTAATGAGATAGCCACTCGAGGTGGTTCTAGAAAATTCCCACTCAAATTGAAATAAAGGGCTCGTTAATCAATGTTCCCTCTGCTTGTTCATGGAAATAAATGCACTGAAATGTGGCGGTTGACTTCTTGCTGACTCTTAAAGTGCTGAATCACTTTTTAAGATCTTTTCTTTAATGTGAAGCTACTAGCGTTGATTATGTGTTTATATGAATAAATGCAATTCTAAAGAATATTTTCAACGCTAAAGACGGATTTAATCAACTGGAAAAAGCAATCACGTAAAACCAGGATAACAATTCAAATCCTCGTCTTCTTATCTATATTAGTTTTTAAATTATTTCCTACCATGCCAGTTTATAGATAATTATATGAAAAGTGTAGGATAATAATAATTTATTTCGGTTTTTGTTTACATTTAGAATACTATATTTAGCTTTTTAAATAAATAATGATACATTATATTATTATACCGCCACAAATCTGAAACATATTTGAAATATGAGCGATACATGCCCATTGGTAGCATGATTGAATCTGAGCCTGGTGATACCGGGTTCAAGACCCGCTGTGGCCAGTGTTATTATACATTATAACTTATGGTCTTACAATTCGAGCGTATTGCATAGGATAATGATGGAGTGATCAGACGAAAAACGATGTAGACACCATATTATAGATATACAAATATTATATTATGTCAAAGCGGACATTTGACAATTACCTCGTCCAATCAAGCAAAGTGAGCCTTAAAGCGAACATCTAATTCATTGGACAACAGGTGCTATATTTTCCATAGCGCACGAATAATGAACATCATTTTGTGTTTTCTCGCACAATCGACTCACATTTAACACATAATTGCCGTTGAAACTACAGAACATGTACGATATGAGCTGATGTCGATATGCGCTTATATAATTAATAATGAAAACCATGACAGTGTCAGAAACATATAAAACAAATATAAATTGCGTGACTGTAATGAGTGACGATGTTTTCTAGGAGTGACCTCACTGTGACCTCTAGTGACCTGACATTGACCCGATAACCACTACTGGTCAGTGACATGCCCCAGTAAACACAATACACTGACGGAATGCTGGTCTAATGCTGGGCCAACGTCGTACACCGCGGGCCAACAATAGTCCAACATTGGGTTAGTATCGTGTCTGTTAGTTGTGGGTGACATCAGTCACGGCTGGTTTTCATTCGTCATTGTTACATTGTTACACTCTGGCATTGTTACAATATCTCTGCTTCATTTTACACTGGTCACCTTCTGGCACTTTCAAGTATATGGTATTCAACCCCTGATCAATGATTGAGTGGTTCAGCATGTCACTTGACGAGATCATCCAATCAAATCTGTCATTCAGTTGTTATTTAAATTAGGGGATATGATACCACAATTTTTAGGATCAGGGGTCGTTTTGCAGATAAATGTCCATTTGAACAATAAAATGTCCAGCATATCGATTAAAATACACCTGTGACGCCTATATATTGTTGTGCGATCCACAACTTCATGTGAGTGAAAATTATTCAGATTCGACAAAATGAAGTCAACTATTTTGAAATCTTGCTGATTGATGTCATGTTTTATCTTTAACGTGATCAAAAGGTGGTATTTAATGAGCTGATACAAATTAAAAAGTAATACTCTTATTTGTTTAATTTGAGAAAGTGATTTGATCGACTAATAAAATGGATTAAAAACGACAACTATTTTGAAATCTTGCTGATTGATGTCATGTTTTATCTTTAACGTGATCAAAAGGTGGTATTTAATGAGCTGATACAAATTAAAAAGTAATACTCTTAATGTTTAATTTGAGAAAGTGATTTGATCGACTCATAAAATGGATTAAAAACGACAAGAGTCGCGCTTAGAGGTGAACAGGTCAATATGCGGCACACTCCATCAATATCCCGGCCAGTTTCCGCATCTTTGTTACATATCACCGTCTTGTGTCTGCTAGTTCACGCCTGACTGGAGTGGAATTAAGGAGCCTCTCATGCCCCCCCCCCCCCTCCCCGTCTTTCTACCTCTACCCTACTGAAAATCAATACATGTTGGCGCCAAGTGGATTACATTTATTTGTGAGGTCAAATGATCGGCGCAGGATGAATTTTTGTTTAATATTTTTAGTTTTAGGATGTACCCATCCTAAACAAAACTAAGCTGAAAATACTGCTTTCATGACAATTACACGTGCTTATATGACTAGGGGGACATCAAAACATCTACGTTCAAGAAATCAAAATAGTTCTTTGATCCCCATAATTATAAAGACTGTCAAGGACTCTCTATTTAACAGGCCCAACCCTTTGGAATGCTCTGCCTGTGGCCATAAGAAATGTCCTGACAATTGTAGGCCTTACACCACGGGGATCGACTTTCGACGTCAGAATCTAAAAGACTAAAAATATTTATAATGCTTGTAGCCTGTGTGCCTCTCAGCTCGGCCCTCCAAGGATTTAGGCGCTACAGAAGTATTTTGATTGATTGATTGATTGATTGATTGATTGATTGATTGATTGATTGATTGATTGATTGATTGATTGATTGATTGATTGATTGATTGATTGATTGATTGATTGATTGATTGATTGATTGATTGATTGATTGATTGATTGATTGATTGATTGATTGATTGATTGATTGATTGATTGATTGATTGATTGATTGATTGATTGATTGATTGATTGATTGATTGATTGATTGATTGATTGATTGATTGATTGATTGATTGATCCCTTCCATATGGCCCCTTAGCACACTCAAAATACACCTGGGAACACTATCATCACTTAGTCCGTGTCGTGTTTTTTAGAATTATAAATATTGCTTGTGACGTGAAGCAGAGAGACCAGGATATAAAATTAAATTAATTGAGTTTGTTCTCCATCCCTGGATCAAAGCCAGGCTTTTAAAAGCTTTAACCCTTTGTGTGGTGGATATCGAGTAGAAAATATTGACGTCTACAGGGAATAATTTGGCCAATAAAAAAAATGTGTATCAGTTGTGCCGTGCATGTGCTGAAGTACTGTTGACCATGCCAAAAACTGATAGGCCTACACATATTATTTTGTAGCATTTGCTTTTAATTATGTAGCAAACTGCACCTGTGAATAACTTGTTCCAGAAAATAGTGTAGCAGTTGTGCCACCGTGAATGTGTACTTTAAGCCATCAAGTTGTAGACTTGTGGTCTGCCTGTCTGACCTGATTGGGCAAGATGTGAATATGCAGATACAGTGACCTCATTTTGTCCATGACAAAACGGCAACGCCAACATATTATTGTGGATCACAGTAGCGAGACACAATAGCAACCTTATTCAAGACATTTCCTTTGAGATTTCATTTCATTTTTTCGAATTGCAATGAAACTTTAAGGCTGAATTTAGCAGTTCACTGCTTGAAAGCTAGGTCTGTAAACATTTGCCCGGAAAACACGATATCATTCCCCTGGATATGAAAGGCTGCATGTACCCTTTTCATATCCAGGGGAACGATATATTAACCAATGCTGGCCCACCGTTTACGACCCAACAATTATTACAACATTGTGTTAGGACATCGCAGCAAACACTGGCTCAATGCTTGGTCAATGATGGGCCAGCGTAGCAGACGGTGGCCCAACATTGATCCAGCTTTGATAGCTTGAGTTTGCGGTATTGATACAACGCCGGGTCAATCTCAGGCCGATGTCACAGACGTTGTCCCAACATTCAGCCAATGTTAGGTTATCATCTCATGTTTTTTGGGAGTGAGTGCCAATTTTATCGAACATTTTACCCCAGTCCACCCCAGCCCAGGGTGATCCTGGAACTGTCGGTAATAATTAGGACTCACATTTCCCCTCCTGCCAACTCCCCCCGTATTCCCGGCTGTTACACTCCACCTTTGCGGGGGGTCCTCTCTGAATGAATCGCTCAATTTTCCACCTAGCGAGCACTGCACTAAACACCATTAAAATCCTCTGCTCTCTCTCTAAAAGCACCTTCTGCGTGCTGGAGAGGGGATAAAACACTACCCTCTGGCACCGGTAACAGTTTAAAATCCAGAGATATTAATGTTTAACCCTTTCAGCGCGGGGACCGACTTTAGACGTCAGAATCTGACGTCTAAAGACGCCAGATTTTGACGTCTAAAGTCGATCCCCGACTGACACTGAAAGAGCTAAAAAACTTTATACTGACCGTTGACCGATAGCCTGATAATATAAGAATTCTAATGGATCGGAAAGAGCTAACTAAGACATTAATGATGATTTCAAATTTTAAAAAATGTTGGTCTCCATGGTTTATACAAGGAGTCTTTCTATATTCCTTGGTTTAAGCAAAAATATTTCAGTCTTGTAAGGTTTAAAATCTTCTGCTCTCTCTAAAAGCACGTACAGAATACGGCGTTCTCTCATCGTGGTTGGCTCTATCACTGAAGTTAAGCAAAGTCGCGCCCGGTTAATAATCGGATGGGTGACCGCCTGGTGACTGCCAGGTGCTGTATACACTCGTGGGGCTCAGAGAACCCCGTAAATCAGATGGCTCGTCTGACTGACCTAGAATTGGACGTAAAAGAACCTCAATGGACGTAGGCGCAGTTTCCATCCAGCGAGACCCCAGAAAATCCACAATGTGTGAGTACTTGGTACATAAGGCGAATTTGCTTGGAATGAAAATAGCTTGATGCGCCTCAATGGCAGCTCAGCTGTATATCTCCCATGAGACTGAGTTGGAATTTGAATGATAACCTTGCTAACATACTCTCGATCTTCAGCGCTCTGAACAGCCCCCGGCTGGATACATGCGCTATATAAGATATCATTCATTCATTCATTCATCCTGCGTGCTGGGGAGTGAATAAAACACTACCCCTGGCACCAGTAACAGTTTATAATCCAGAGATATTAATGTTTAAATGTAGTCATGTTTCCGACTTTCTGAGCGATATTTTATTTTTTATTTCCATGTAGTTCCAGTTTTTCTATTTTTTTTGTCAAGTATCCCATAAACGAGACTGAGTGTTTGTTTTAATTATTAAAGATAAACATTTGTCATCATCCTACTCAGTAAGCTATACATAGCAATAAAAAACAAAGAGGAGAAAACACATTTCCAATAAGCATTATAATTACGAATGCTGGTTAAATGGTAGGCCACTCTTTGACGCTGACCCGACATTAAACCGACATTGGGTTAATGTATCGTGTTTTCTCTCTGCTCCTGGCATCGATAATAGTTTAAACACAAGCGCTGATATTTTTTGTATAAACCTAGAGAGCAATAGTTTTTTTCAATTTGAAATCATCACAAATGTCTTAGTGAGCACTTTCTGATTCATTTGGATACCTATGTTATGGGTATATACGGCCACAAAAATGTTTCACTCTTTCCAGTGCGGGAATTGACTTTAGTCTAAAGTCGATCCCCGCACTGAAAGAGTGAAATATTTATGATGATTTAAAATTTGAAAAAACAGGGCTCTTGGTTTATACAAAACCATTTCAGCGCTTTAGGGGTTAAAGGGTTAGTTGAATGTTCATCACTTCTTATTTCCGTCCTTGAATTCAAACTGTCATTTTCATGATTCCTTATTTTTCTCCCTCTTGCACTGAGAGTGTCATCCGTCAGTGCCGCATCCAGGCATGCCAGCCAAACAACACCTCCTCTCGTCTCTTTGTCCCTCCGCCGTAGACAAGTGCCACATCACCTTGGCAACCATTTGACGTTTTACAGAAGTGACTTCTGGCCGATTGTGACCGCTCGCATTGTGACAGCTCGTTACGAGCGCTCTACGAGCCAAAATGGACGCTCTTCGTAAACTGTTTTATCCAGAAAACAAATGTTGCATTCACCCCGCGGATAATGGCGCCGATTATAATAGCGTTAGGATTTGGCTGCGGGCTAGGTGGATTCTATGGAGTGGTCAGGAGGGTGCTTAACCATCCCCACCTGGACTCTAGACGTGTCCTTAACCCTTGAAGCGCCGATTTTTTAATATAAAACATGGAGACTAAGTTTCAACCCTTGAGGCGCTGACACATTTAATTATAAATCATAGAAACCAAAGGTTTTTTTCAATTTGAAATCATCTAAAATGTCTTAGTTAGCTTTTTCTGGTTCATTTGAATACCTATGTTATGGGTCTACGGCCATTATAAATATTTTTACTCTTATTGTGCGGGGATCAACTTTAGACGTCAGAATCTGACGTCTACAGACGTCAGACTCTGACGTCTCAAGACTGTAAGGGTTAACACTTATGCTACTGAATTGTTTTTTTATATTTATTTTTTTGTCATTTGAAGCTGGAATTGCTAACGCAATTTCCAGCTTCAAATTAATGAAAAATGGTTATATTTATGAAAAATAGACATCTCGTATATTAAAGTATTGGATTCACTAAGCATCTACCGAAAACTATTTTATTAAATTCAGTGATATTTCTACTGATCTAAAACATGCTTGAAACCCTATATACCTGGGCGTCACTACATGGCCTACAGGGCCCGTGTGTATTTACGTGTAGTTTTCAAACAAATGTCAAACTAAACAAAATGCCGTTGAAATCCGTGAATTGTATGACATAGTTTGCGATTGATGATTCTCTGTTTATCAAATCTACTGTCATAAATACACTTTTTTTCGTCATTTGAAGCTGGAAATTGCGTTAGCAATTCTAGCTAAAAATGACTTCAAATGATGCAGGCACAATATTAAACTAAGAACACTGTAGATTAGTCATAAGAGAATATGTTGTCTTAAAATGACGAACAATTGCTGCAAGCAATTCAAAAAAACACTAGTTAGCCATTAACCTATTAGTGACGTATATGTGCAAATAAAAAATATTATTTTTCATTGATGAACTATTGTGAAATACTAAGCACAAATCAGTGCCGACGACACTGAATTCATTCAGAATAGATAAAATGCAACGTTACATTATCGAATATGCTATTATACAGTATTACATTTTAAGAAATATTATAAAGAGTTTTTAAATAAAACCACCAAACGCTAGTTCAAATAGTCTATAGTACCACCTTCAAAAATTCACTGGGTTGATTTTTAGGTGGAAATATTTTAATTCTTCATTTGAGGCTGGAAATAGTGTAATTAGATGAATAATGAAAACAATGATACATAATTCCAGCAGAATGTGAAGCAAACATACAAAGCAGTACTAAAAGGGTTATCCCTTTAAGCACTGACGATGCATCAAAATATCATGTTGCATCTCTGAAAAATGACTTATCTTAATACACCTTCAAAAATGAAACGAAAATGTCTATGGAACTGTTTTAATAATAACACTATCTTTTTTTACATTTGTCATCCACTTCAAGTCATCTTCATCCACTACAAGTCGAGAATTGCGACAGCAATTCGCGGCTTGTAGTGGCTGGAGATGACAACGGTACATTCAGACCTGAAAGGGATAATTGCAGAGAAGGGGGGGGGGGGGTTGGCGGAAGTCTCTCCACACGAAGGTAATGCCCTCCAGCGATCCGTTTTATTCAGGCTTTCATTCATAAAGCACTGAAATCAGACTCTTTGAATATTCCATATTTTATACAATTTAAAAATAGTTTTACGACTTACCAACAGCGTAGACTATTGTATATTGATAGTGAATTTGCTATTTCAGAGAGCGAAATTTCATCTGATTTAGTGAAAAGTAAAAAAAACACAATATAGCAAAGTTATTATATCATATCATATCGCCTGCATAGGGAAATCCAGAAAAGATTACACAATCAGTCAATGTTGGTGAACGTTTGTCCACCGCATATGATGTTGGCCCAATATTAAACCAACAACATTTTTGCTTGGAGAGATAGAGAATTGGTCAGTGCAAACTTCTTACTTTATCCATATAAACATGATAAACTATATATACAATACATCGACTAGTGCAGACTTTGTACTCCATCCATATAAACACGATAATTTATATACAAATACATGAATTACAGTGTTTAAAAATAAAATATAAGATGACCTCTGCATAATATAATTGTATTCCTTTCCGGTTTCTTAGATCGAGAGGGTTGATAGGTTCCTCACATCTGCGCATGCGCTTCGCTGCCTCCAATTTCCTGATTGCTTGTTGTTGCGCGATTGTCAGGTTGAAGAGGGCGATAATTAAAACGTGTGATCACCTTATATTGAATGGTGTGGTATTCTAAATACTAAGGGTGGAACTGAAGGCTGTAAACAACACAATTATAAACTTACACTAAGCTATGTTTGTACATGCAAGATTAAGACCATGACTATGATTATTTTCCCTTTAGTATTTAGAAGTCTACACCAAACAACATTACTGATGTGCAAACCGAAATGCAGTATCAGATACTTTGACTTTTTATGCATTTTGTCCTGCAAAGCCAAAAGGCGGTATCTGCTTACTTGACAAGTAAGCAGATACTGCATTTTGGTTTGCACGGCCGTAATGTTGTATGGTGTAGACTTCCAAATAACAAAGGAAAATTATCATGGTTAGTTATATCAAGGCAAATAGAATCTGATTCTATTTTCCATGGTTATGTGAACAATACAATCATAAACTTAGACGAATCTATGACACTATGCTGGCTTGACTTTCTCGGGTCAACGTTGCAGACGGTGGCTCAACAAAATGAAATGAATCGGGCTTTAGGCCACTTTTGTGCACATGTAGGCTAAACTGGACCAGGAGAACCTCCTGAGGATGGTGAGATGATTGTGATGACACTGTCCTCCAGACACAGGATTCGAAATTCGAGCCCTGGCGGTCTGAGGCCGAGCACGCTACCTCTCGGTCACGGAGGCTCCCCACAATACTGGCTCAACAGCGCGGGGATCGAATTATGCGTCAGAATCTGACGTCTGTAGACGTCAGATTCTAACGTCTAAATTCGATCCCCGCACTGTAGGAGTAAAAATATTTCCGATGGCCGAAGCCCCATACCATAGGTATTCAAATGAACCGGAAAGAGCTAACTAAAACATTTATGATAATTTCAAATTGAAAAAAAAACACTTTGGTTTAGATAAAAATATTTCAGCGCTGTAAGAGTAAAAAGGTGTAAGAAACAGATCATCTATCCAAATCCCCCCCCCCCATCATCTGGTCTCCTCGACATGGTTCACATAGAAACGATCCTGACCTTGACCTTGGCCCATTTAAAGGGATCGACGGATGTATTCGATTTCACAGGGATGAATAATTATTATGTAAAGTGCAACTTGTAGCGGTGTGGATGTTTTGGTGATCAATAAGTGCAGATTTGCAGTGAATAACAATAAATTGGAAACATCGTTTTCTACTCTGGACACTGGCTCTACAACAAATAATCTTTCCCAAAGTATAGAAGGCCTGAAATGCTTGACCTTAACCCTTTAAAGCCTGTCATCTTCATCCACAACAAGCCGCGAATTGCTGCCGCAATTCTCGACTTGTAGTGGATGAAGATGATTTGATGTGGTTTAAAAATTAAAGAAAATTGTCATGTAATGGTGAACCAGTTTCATGAAAATTTTCGTTCTTGGTTGTAGGAAAATTAAGTCTTTTTTCTGGGATGTAAAATGATGCTTTAATGCATCGTGAAGGTTTGAAGGGTTAATATTCGTCATTCAATTTGTCTATTTAGTTTAGCACTACATGTATAGCTGTGGTTCCAGAAAAGGTACGATGATAATGTATGTATGTTTGGTGTGTCTATTGTTGAAATCATATCCAGGCGACCACTCTCCGTCGACTCAATACATTGAACCAATGCATTGAACCTTGCATTCTATTCGCAACAAAAAACAGATTCTTCAAAGCTGCTCAAACTCGCTGATAAACCAATTATATGCCTGCAATGAAAAGCATTCTTCTGACATCATATATGCTAACGATGGATCTACACACGAAAACTACTGTATAAAACCCCCCGCAAATGTGAATATTTCCCGTGGGCCTGCGATGCTTCTCAGGCGTATACTTCAAAATGTGTATGCTGCTACATCCTCCTTTTTAATTATAACCATTCTAGTAATTGTACCTATATATCTTTCTTTGTGTCCTCTATAATAATCCATTGACCTTCTGACCAATAACAGATAATCATTATTATGTCAGAGGTCATATCCTGTCCGGTTGATACTGGGTCAGATCAAACTGGACAGGAAATGACCAGAATATACTGGTCATTTGACATGATCCTCAAATTAAAACAACATTATTATTCTAACATACATCATCGCATTGTGTTGCAATATGATATACCACGAGGAATGTTTTGCTTTGTGAGTTGTATGTAAGCATTCTAAGCTCGTTCGTGGAAAAGGTAGCATTTTAATACATTTTCAACATGCGAAAATTATCATTTTAAGTGGAAAACTATGCCCACTGACTAATTTACGTTAGCACATGTCTAAACAGCCAAGTTGTTGTTATTATCTCTATCGTCTATATTAACCCTCTGAACCCTAACGATGCATTAAAATTTAATCCCTGAAAACAGACTTAATTTTTCTACAACTTAGGGTTTTAGAATAATATTTCCATGAAACTGGTTTACCAATAAATAACACTTTTCTTGATTTTTTCACACACATCAAATCATCTTTATCCACTACAAGTCGAGAATTGCGACAGCAATTCGCGGCTTCTAGTGAATGAAGATGACAATGTAAACTTAGGCTTGAAAGGGTTAAAAATGACTCTAGTGATGCTCAGCGCTTAGAGGGTTAATATTGTTGATGTTGTAAGAGTCCCAGGGCAGAGACAGTTAACAATGGTGGAGGTGGTCATCTGGTCAAGCTGGCCATGGCAGCTGTAACCGGACACCATGACATCTAAACTGACCGCTTAGTTACTGACTCAATGATGATTAAGCCATCATTGTACAGCACGGCGCAGAGCGTGGATATGGTGAGAGGTATTAGTGCGTAGCTAATGTAGTTTACAGCTGACGAATGGGTGAGAATAGCTATCACAAAACGACACCTTGGAGGATTTTGGTCATTACATGTATATCATTTTTGGATAATTTATTGTTTAACTTTCACTGGGTCATAGCAGGTCACGAAAATTCTAGGCCTGTGTCATGTATGCGTATTTATTCATTGCCAGCTTCATATGAATGACAACTAGCAATGTAATGTTTTTAAAGACGGTACCTGTTAGTATGCAGTAGAGATCTACATTTGAGGATTTTGGTAATTACATGTATATTATTTTGCAAATGATGTTTTAAAACACATAAAAGGATAGCCCGCACTCTGAAGCGTTAGTGAAGTATTAATCCACTCTGTAAAAGAAGTTTAAAAGTAAGAAATCAAATATTTAAATTTTCAGTGATTGAAAATTACTCATATTTGTTTAATTTGTGATCAAACATTTACAAATATTTATGTTTAAACGAACATTTTGTTCTGAATAACAGTGCTAGTCGGCTAATAACATGGACTAAAACGACTATTTAGCAGGCAAAGGGCTAATAATAAATAAAAATAAATAAAACAAATTATTTTTTATTTTAAAATCCCGATCTTTAATCTATAGAGCATATTTGTAAAGCTTTTTAGAGCACAGGGGTTTATCTACGCCACCCAGCAAAGACAACACATTGAACAATGTGGGTTAAATGTTGGCCCACCGTCTACGACGCTGGCCAACAATAAACCAACATTGTTCCAGTGTGTCGTGTTTGCTGGCTAGCTTATTTCCCCTCTCGTTTTCACCCTTTCATCCTCCGGACCATTGTTCAGGACTTATTTTCGTAATTAGTAAAGCATTGTAGATGTTTCAAGTTGATGTCTGACCCTATCATTATTGTCTTCAAGCACAACACAAAAAAGAAAAATGACCTCATTACATTGTTCATTTAACAGTTTCTAACTTTTATGTTTTTCATTCAGGTATATTATAACATCAGGACTTTTGTATTCACTTTGAACCGTGAATTACCACAGCCAAGTAACATAATTATTTGCCTGCACAGTTATTGAGAATAAAATGTGTGTATAAACATCAAGATTTGCAAATATTTGGTTCCAAATTAAACAAATATGGATAATTTTCACCCACTTGAAGTGGGTCGCGGTAGCGAGGCACAACTTCAAGTGGATGACAAATTAAATTATTTAATTTAGCGCTTTATCCCTTACAGCGCGGGGACTGTCTTTAGACGTCAGAATCTGACGTCTGAAGACAGTCCCCGCACTTCATGAGTAAAGATCTTTATAATGGCCGTACACACACAAAATAGGTTTTAATATAAATCAGAAAGAGCTAACTAAGTCACTCACTATGATTTCAAATTGAAAAAACTCTTTGGTCTCCAAGTTTTATACACGCGTATTTATTAACCCTTTCAAGCCTGAGTTTACCATTGTCATCTTCATCCGCTACAAGCCGCGAATTGCTGTCGCAATTCTCGCCTTGTAGTGGACGAAGATGACTTGAAGTGGGTGAAAAATTAAAGGAAATTGCGATGTATTATAAACCAGTTTCAATTTAAATTTTCATTCTAAAACCCCTAGCTGTAGGAAAATAAAGTATGTTTTCAGGGATCTAAAATGATGCTTTAATGCATCGTGAGGGATTAAAGGGTTAAGGGTTGAACGCACATTAAATTGAGGTAAACGGTAATTACACGGATCCACTGATATGAGTTTATCGGTCAAATTGCGGTCTTGGTTTAGACAATAGCTGTGTGACCAGGGGCTAGTGACATACATGACACATTTAACCAATGTTGTTTTAAAGTTGGGCCACCGTCTCCGAGGCTGGCCCAACATTAAAACAAAATTGGTTTAATGTATCGTGTTTGCTGAGGGTGACATACATGGCGTGACAGGCTGGTGACGGCGTAACGGACGTGACAGACTGGTCACGGGGTATTGTCACCATCTGACAAGGCAGCAGTCAGCCAGGGCATGGTCACGCATATCATCACGAGGATATCTACCTAATAAGCGGCAGCATCATCATCTCATAGTGTACACTGATTAACACACTGTGTGCTGCAGATGACGGACGGACGGACGGATAGGCAGACATACACCATCCAAATTCACTTCTGGCTTATAAATGATAACTACATTATGATAACTACACATGAAGTGAAGTTATGCGGAATTGACATTGCTGTGTGTAGTTAATAGCTACACACAGCAATGTCAATTATATCTACACCACCTTCAAAAATATGGATCCACCTCGACAATGAAATTGATGTGCTGTGCTTCTATGCTTTCGGACAATGTTTTTTATAAATAGTCACTGATTATACAAGTTGTATAAAGTGTACGGTATACACCTTTTTCAATAACAACACGCAATACGGTGAGCAACGCTGAACTGTTTTAATCAGACAGCTGTTCACTGCGCAAACTCGTGCAAGCAGTCTATTGCTGATCTATAATGCTGTCAGAAAGTATATATTTTGACATCTTGTGCAATTATATTTAGCTATACATAACATATATATGAACAACAGCAATGTACTCTGGAATATGTTTTTTATATATATGTAGCCTTATTGCATGATTCATTCAGAATAAAATTCTGATCACATGTTACCACCCCAAGAATCGCGATTCATCCAATGTTGGCTTATTATTGAGACAGCGTCGCAGACGGTGGCCCAACATTAAACCAACATTGGGTCAATCAAATCTTTGAAGGGACGGTCAGCTGGACAAATGCGCTTTCAATTCTCATTAAAACAACGTTGCGCCAACGTGTCGTGGTGGTTGGTGAACTCTCGCGACAGAAATGACGATGAAATAAAAATCCCCGTTAATCCCAGAGATTTCCATCTAAGCCTTCTTGTCCTGCTGGGTCGTGGTGACGTCTGAATAACATTGGTCCAATTATATAATTGACAAAGGTCTGCCTCTGTTGTGATGCTCATTGCTAAATTAGACCAATGTGTCATATGAAGCCAAAGGAGAGTATTGAATATGGAAAATAAATATTCTGGTCGACTAGGAAAATTGCAAAAAATGAATTTATGAAAAAGTATACCATATGCGGGATTTATTGCGAGTATGTCTTATTTAATTGTTTATTGGTTTAACTCAACTGAGTTTTCTTGCTACACCACTCAGTTTCATGCTGCTATTGTGGCGCAAAACATGACAAATGAGTAGTAGATTTTTTCGTAACACCCCATACCATTTCTCTACACTACATAACATTGATGATATAAATAAAGAAATATTACAATTTATACGATTTATAGCAGTAAAACCCCCCAATAAGTTTTTCTCTGGGTATAGTTTCGCTTATTACACACCCGGCACGGGCATAATTTGATCCTATGATGTAGAATATGACGTCCATTTGGATATGAAAGGGTGTATCTGCCACTTTGTAAAGTGGCAGATACACCCTTTCGTATCCAAGGGGATGACGAGATCATAGGTGCGAGATTGGTAATAGAGGAGGTATTATATGTGCTGTAACATGGCGTGCGCTACTCTGTAATCATTGGTAATAGATATATGAGATTATATATAGATGGAAAAGTGTTAACCCGTAAAGTGCTAAGCGCGACTCTAGTCGTTTTTAATCTGTTTTTAATCGATACAATCACTGTTATTGGGAATGAAATGGGTCTATAGGAATCCAGATTTGCAAATGTTTGGTCTCAAATTAAACAAATGGAAGTAATTTTCAACCACTTGAAGTTGTGGTTCGCGGTAGCGAGACACAACTTCAAGTGGGTGAAAATTTAAATTGAATTTATCATGCAAATGTTTGGTCTCAAATTAAACAAAAGTAAGTGATTTTTCATCTACTTGAAGTTGTGGGTCGCGGTAGCGAGACAAAATGAAATGAAATGAATCGGGCTTTAGGCCACCTTTGTGCACATATAGGCTAAACTGGGCCAGGAGAACCTCCTGAGGATGGTGAGATGATTGAGATGACACTGTCCTCCAGACACAGGATTCGAAATTCGAGCCCTGGCGGTCTGAGGCCGAGCACGCTACCTCTCGGTCACGGAGGCTCCCCACAATACTAACTTTCACACGTGGATGGGGAAGAAACAATTTTGTTTCTTTCAAATCGCCGAGACCGGGAACCGAACCCCGGACTCTGGCGTGAAAGGCAGCGGTGCTAACCACTATCCTAGGGCGAGACACAACTACAAGTAGGTGGAAATTTAAATTGTATTTATTATGCAAATGTTTGGTCTCAAATTAAACAAAAGTAAGTGATTTTTCACCTACTTGAAGTTGTGGGTCGCGGTAGCGAGACACAACTTCATGTAGGTGGAAATTTAAATTGTATTTATTATGCAAACCGTGTGTAATAGACATATCAGGTGCGTTATTGGTGTGAGGTGATCTCAATCTCACAATAGGCGGGCATATATCACACGGAGAGATTGACAATCTGATCTGGTGTGAGGCGATATGTACATCATAATAGGCGCATATACATCACAGTGACAGAGTGACAATCTCATGTCAGACATGTGTCTGTGTATGGGGTATTAGGGAGTATGAAATCTACTTCAAGAAGGTCAGCCATAATAATTTACTGGTATATGATTTGGTATCCCAGCAGGCAAAAACAATACGTTGACCAATGTTGTTTTAATGTTGGCTCAACGTCGCGGATGGTGCGCCAACATTTAAACAACATTGGGTCAACGTTTGATGTGATTATACAGTCATATTTATTAAATATATTTTTTATTTATAGATCAATCGGTAGTTTATAACAAGAACTGAATGTATATGAAGTTCATGTGCATAATAATGTTAGAAATGTTGAGTTTTGTCAGAATATCTGGTAGACAAATATGATGCTAGTCTGTTTTTAGCCAATGCAAATAGCATTGAATACAATATATGTATGCAGCAAGCAATCATATAAAATAAAATAAAATCACATGCGTTTCCTAACAAAATGTTTATAGCTACTAATTTTTCAAAACTCAATTTGTATTTCGCTCAAAATAGTAGAAATACGAATTCAGTTTTAAAAGGTTGGCAGATCCTGCTTTCGCCAGTGCCTCACTTCTCCTCGATTTCCCCGTGGCTTTTTCCTTATTCTCCGCTTTGTTTCATTATGTTCTTCTTCTCCTTCTCTTTTTGTTTCCCTGTGGTTTTCTCCTCTTGGGTTTCCCAGTGTTTTTCCTCCTTCTCCTTTTTGTTTCCCTGTGGTTTTCTCTTTTTTCTTTCTTCGGTTTCCCAGTGTTTTTCCTCCTCCCCCTTTTGGTTTTCCCGTGGTTTTCTCTCTTTTCTCTCCTTGGTTTCTCAGTGTTTTTCCTCCTTCCCCTTTTGGTTTCCCTGTGGTTTTCTCTCCCTGGTTTCCCAGTGTTTTTCCTCCTTCCCCTTTTGGTTTCCCTGTGGTTTTCTCTCCTTGGTTTCTCAGTGTTTTCCCTCCTTCCTCTTTTGGTTTCACTGTGATTTTCTCTCTTTTCTCTCCTTGGTTTCTCAGTGTTTTTCCTCCATCCCTTTTTGGTTTCCCTGTGGTTTTCTCTCTTTTCTCTCCTTGGTTTCCCAGTGTTTTTCCTCCTTCCCCTTTTGGTTTCCCTGTGGTTTTCTCTCTTTTCTCTCCTTGGTTTCACGGTGTTTTTTCCACCTTCTCCTTTTGGTTTCCCTGTGGTTTTCTCTTTTCTCTCTCCTTGGCTTCCCGGTGTTTTTCCACCTTTTCCTTTAGGTTTCCCTGTGGTTTTCTCTTTTTTTTCTCCATGGTTTCCCTGTGTTTTTCCTGCTTCTCCTTTTGTTTTCCCTGTGGTTGTCCTGACCCCCAATCTCTGTACTTCTCATTATGGCAAGTCAAGTCAGACAGACAGACCATATGTCTGACTGTATCAGACAGCATGATAGCTGAAGCTCTGTCTTCTATGCAGCCCAGAACCTGCTTTCCCCAGTGCCCTATTTCTCTGTGGTTTTCTTCTATTTCTATCCTCGGGTTCCATGAGGCTTTTTCCTTATTCTCCCTTATAGTTTTCTCCTCCGTCTCCCTTGGTTTCCCTGTGGTTTTCTCTCTTTGGTTTCGGTGTGGTTTTCTCTTTTTCGGTGTGGTTTTCTCTGTGATTTCTCTCCTTGGTTTTCCTATGGCTTTCTCCTTCTTCTCCCGTTGATTTGCCCTTGGTTTTCCACTTAGTTTCCCCGTCGTTTTCTCCTCCTAGGTTTCCTGTGGTTTCTTTCCTCCGTTTCCCTTTGGTTTATCCTCCACCGCGGACTGCCTGTCACGCTTCGC
Organism: Flabesymbios commensalis; assembly: GCA_964017125.1. Taxonomy (NCBI): domain Eukaryota; kingdom Metazoa; phylum Annelida; class Polychaeta; order Terebellida; family Flabelligeridae; genus Flabesymbios; species Flabesymbios commensalis. The sequence goes on from OZ024906.1 coordinate 9,842,574, forward strand.
CTCCCGGCAGATGGCGCCCCGCCACAATCTTTCCGCTCCGCAGATTTCACTGTTCAGACGGGAACGCCTACAACGACACCTAGTGGTCGCTTTGGGAAGGATAATGAGCGCGCGGCGCAGCGAGGAGATCTGTCAGAGGAGGGTGGGGGGAGCCGGGCTGAGGGGTAAACTCTGTCAGAGGAGGGCGGAGGTAGCCCAGCTGAGAGGGCAAACTCTGCAGGTATTGAGTGAGGCTCAGTTAGTGGTCGGCTGACCAGGCTAGCGGTACACACAAGCTGGACCTCACCGGACACCGGTCAACACACACACATCGTTATCAGAAGTGGAGCTCTTCTTTTGTCACTCACTGAGGGGATAATCCCTCCAGGGGGTGACAATCACTTCAGTAGTGTGACGTCACAGTGATAAAGTGACGTAACGGGACTGACCAGTGACATAGTGAAGGGTCAAGTGGCGTGACCGGTGGGTTATTACAGGCCGCAGACACCAGTGGTGTGGCTGGTGACATAAGTGCCTATATGATCAGTAGATGTGTATATATGTGTGAGCACTGTGTGCATGTGATTACTACAGACTGCCCCTGACATCTGGTGGCGATGGTGGATAATGCACATAGAATTACACTGGATTTATTAATATACACCAGGTTTTGAGATAGTAAGATATCAGCCACATCTTAGAAGCTGCAGAGGAATTAATACATATAGATATACGTGGTGATATGGGAAAATATCTCCAAAGTGGTGCAATATATCGATACAGGATATGTGTTGTTTGCACAATGCTGTTATCATAATATATGGTTTACAATCTACCAGTCTACATGACGGCTAACCTGGATACATACATGCATATTCATGATATTACAAAGGATACAAAACGTAATAGTGTGCGTTAGAGAAAAACCGTTTTACGCCATATAATTAGCGTATGTTGATTGAATACAGCTACACAAAGTCCTCCTGGATATCTATCACCAGAGATCTCTGATACTACTATAGATCCCTGTCTATAACCCCTTTATATTATACGTGGACCTACATAACGTAACGCGGGAGGGATACATATGCACGCACACCATTCCAATTTGGATAGTTTTCCCAAAGACATTCCGTTTGATACCATTTACGTGATCTGGCTTTCATAAGGATATATGCATAGGATATACATACCCTTTTAGCATTACATCAGGAGCAATTGGCTATAATCTCAGTGGCTAATACTTCGGAATACAATTATCAGGATTTTTACATTTAAGGATATATTAGAGCAGCGCAGTACTTACTTGCAGTATTGTACTTGTCTTGAAGATACATTGGATATATAAAGCATCGACCTATTTTGCGTGATAGACTATTGGATATGTACCTGTCGCTTACACATATATATATAGCACTGAGAGGTAAGGCATACATGTGGCATTATACATAAACCAAAGCACTAAATAGGAGTATATAATCTTCAGTTTATTAAAGTTGTGTCTCGCTACCGCGATCCAAAACTTCAAGGAGCTGAAGATTACTCAGATTTGTAAAATTAAGTCATATCGTGTATCAGCTCCACAGACTTTACTCTTTTCAGTGCGGAGACCGACTTAAGACGTCGTCTAAAGTCGTCTAAAGTCGATCCCCGCACTGAAAGAGTAAAATATATATAATGGCCGTAGACCCGTAACATAGGTATTCAAATGAAGCAGAAAGAGCTAACTAAGACATTTATGATGATCTTAAATTGACAAAACCCTTTGTTCTCTAAGATTTGTATAAAAAATATTTCAACACTTTAAGGGTTAAGACATTTTACACAAGTGGTAATACAACCACATAAATAACGCTATAGCCGAAATCAGTGCTCTAAGGGTTGACTACCAGATTGAAAAAGTATCATATGCGGCCCTAGCATGCCAAGGGTTGGCACTTTACGTATGTCTTACCAAGGAAAATGGTCTTTACAATGTGATACGCTTACGGACGACAGACGTACGCAGCTCAGAGACGTAAACCTTTCAATCCTAAAGTCAATATTTAGTCGATGGCGGATTGTGATCTACACTGATCTTATTGGCAGACGACGTCGAGGTGGCGTCGAACCCTGGTTGCTGGGCACCTGGTAAGGGACTCCCAGCAAACACGAAACATTCACCCAATGCTGGTTTAATGTTGGTCCACCGTTTGCGACGCTGGGCCAACATTAAACAAGCATCTTAGACAGTGAGCCAACATTAATTCAACATTGGGTCAATATATCGTACTTGTTGAATGGTGAAAACGTATTGGGAATATGACCAGATCACTGTCTGCATAGTGTGGTTGCCATGTGTTTTGTGAGAGGGTTGTATGCCCATTGCATTGACGTATCCAGAGGGGGGATATCAGGGGATCCTGACCCCCCCCCCCTCTTCCGAAAACTAAATTGCTTCAAAATCGATCAAAATTGGCGAAATATCGGTATTTGAAACTCAGATTTTACTAGGGTAGTACCTCAAATTGCGTATCGTACAACCCTTTAATACTATGTGACGTAGCTCGATTTCAGAGAAAAGCTATCATTTTTTCACAACGCTTTGTTGAAAACATGTTTTTTTTACAGGGGTTGATTGTTTAGATAACCAGTACTGTACTGGTAATGTACATAGCTGACAGCATCAGGGAAGTATATACACTCAACTTACTATAACCAAGGAATTTAGAAGGTTTTTTCTATATTCGTTGCTATAACATCTTCAGAACCAAACCTAACCACAACTGCTTATTCTACTTGCCAACCTCGCCGGATGTGGTCTAACACGCATGCGCTGTGTCTGTCAAACGTCACATTTGTTAAGGAGTTTCCTCATTATAGCGTACTCAGCTATGACGTCATTATAGTAGTTAATCTGTATCACGTGGTTTGAGTTTGTCAATGATTTTTAAACAATGTTACGTTAAGAACTAAGTAGGCCCTACTTAAGAGCAGCACTAGAGCTGTTTATTTTGAAATTTTGAAATCTGACAGTTTTTGTGTATTTTGGATGCTTTCTGATGAAAATGACATTGCAGACACAAGTAGCACTATAGTTGGTCATCAACAGTACAAGCTGGTTGTAAATGTTTTTCCAAGAAAATGATTTTCACATACAAGTATGCTTATCTGGATTGTAGGTCACAGATGATCACATGTTTCGTTCATCCAATTTTGTCGGATCAATTATGGTCGATTTTGGTTACCTACTTAAATACTTTAAGCGCGGGGATCGACTTTAGACGTCAGAATCTGACGTCTATTGACGTCAGATTCTGACGTCTATAGTCGATGATCCAACCACTGAAAGAATTAAAAAATCATAATGGACGTAGACCCATAACATAGGTATTCAAATGAAGCAGAAACAGCTGACCAAGACATTTATGATGTGAAAATATTTTGAATTGTAAATATTTTACTCTTTAAGTGCTTGAATCGACGTTAGACGTCAGATTCTGACGGTATTAGACGTTAGATTCTGACATCCAAAGTCGGTCCCCGCGCTAAAAGAGTTACCAACAGACGATCGTGCGTACTTTGTGAGCCCCACTACGCGAGGGAGCCCCCTGGCGATCTTAGCAGAACTAAGTGAGGGCAATATGCCAGTAGAGGGGGGTACACGTGATAAATCTATTGTTGCAGTCGGCATGGCTTTAGTTCATAGGTCTCTGCCCTTGGGCCTGACCTTTTGCATGTGCACGTGAATTCTTTGAAATGAATCCACAACTGTTGAATAGCTTCAGCTGTTTTCAGCTGTTTTCTGTGGATCAAAAATAAATATTAATTGTAGATAGATTTACACAAAACATAGGTAAAACTATACCACAATGTAATTCTCTAAAGCTTGTGTAGTAGGCCCTATATATATATTACATAAATTAGTATGGAATTTTGGTATTTTTTGGATTTTGTGTAGATTGTGGTGTAAGACATAAACCAGCATGCGGTCAGCGTCTTGTGTTTGATGGGTGTACAGTGTGCGTGCACAAACAACACGTCTGTGATGGTCAGCCTGTGTAGGACAGACTGAAAACGACGATAAAAACCCCATTCTGGGGTAATAAACACTCTCCGTACATGTCTCAAACACTCACAGAGCAGTTTGAACACGTGTTACGCCTGCTTGCAAGGTATATAGTATACTAATGACATATCCTCAAGAGATTCACCAGTCGCTACCACGCATGCTCACAACATGCACAGTCCGCTCCATATATTTAGTCATGCGCGCACTAAGCATGCTGAACGTAATTCTATGATGTATACGGAGTACTGAACGTACTCTATAGCGTATTGAACGTACTATTAATAATTAGATGCAAATGTTTCAACCCAAGGCTATTAAATGTCGAGATTTGAAATGAAAGTCCGGTGGATGTTGTAGTGGATGTTATGGTCGACACTCAATTATTCAAAATGATTCATTTTGGGAGGTGTACATTTGTCGCAAATAGAAATATGTTTCTTCATTCAATAAATCAATAAATTGCAACACTGCAATATTTTTGCACAAAGGGTCGAGACCAAAGGTTTTTTGTTCAATTTGAAATCCTCATTAATGTCTTAGTTAGCTCTTTCCACTTCACTTACATATGTTATGAGTCTCCGGCGATTATATTTTTTTAATTCTTTCAGTGCGGGAATCGACTTTAGACGTCAGAATCTGACGTCTATAGACGTCAGATTCTGCCGTCTTAAGACGCCCCCCCCCCCCCGCACTGACAGAATAGTATGACCAAAATAACACAATAAGAGATACACATTTTAGTTTACTCACCCAATGCAAAATACCAAACATGTGCCACGGTACTGAAAAGGTGGATACCAGTCGTATAAGATGTACGCTAGATGGTGTGTTGTTTCACTCCCCCTGGCGACTAACCATGTCATTTCTCATCTGCGTCACTTCCTGCGGGCATTATTACCTGGATGTCTTCACAAATGACAGAGATATACTATTTATTATATGTAGGGGGTAAATACACCCAGTCACACGTTATGCGGCATTTCGTATAGATATAAACAGTTTTTACCTTACCACTACCTGTGCTCTGTCTGATATATGGGTGCTTGACCCTTTCAGAACGGGGACCGTCTTAGGACGTCAAATTATGACGTCTGTAGACATCTAAAGTCAATTCCCGCACTATACTATGGCCGTAGACCCATAACCTGATAACCGTTACATAGGTATTCAAATGAAGCGGAAAGAGGTGACTAAGACATTTATGATGACTTCAAACTTTGGTCTACATGGTTATACAACAATATTTTAGCATTCTAACGGTTAACCTTGGAGTGCTGACAGCTTACGTTTTGTATGCAAATTTGTGAAGACGTAGTGATATCTCAAATAGTGCCCGCGCAGCTAAGGTTTTTTTTTATATATGCGACTCTTATGACTGGCGGAACAGTTAGGCTCCGATGGGACGACACACTAACTATCGTCAGCTATCATCTAGTAATGCTGTTTTGAATGGTCTATCTCTTTCGGTTATCAACCTTGATATAGGCCTAAACATAATAGTCGAAATCGTAAAATCATTGCACAATAATAATGTGGATTTTAAAATCCCTCCGATACATCATTTTAGACAAAAACAATGTGCCGGAAATATGTTCACACCACGTAGAATTAATTTGACATGTTAGATATCATATTAAATCGACACCTGTATGAGACCATGAACCAACGCTGGTTTAATGTTGGCCCAGCGTCTACGACACTGGTCCAACATTAACCCAGCATTGGCTCAGCCGGGTTACACACATGTAGCTCCACAATGCCATAATTAAGGTCAAAGTTCACACCTGTCAATTAACCATGATAAGCCGGTAATTAGTCAGCGTTTAATACCTGTGTCCCCATGAACGAGATGACCATTCAAATTTGGGGGGGGGGGTGTAATAAATTAATAGATGATTAATTGAAAACATCCCCGAATGAGCGGAAAACTAACAAACCATCGAGGAAAAAACTTAGTGCCAGATAGGAAGTTGTCCACTCAATAAGAAAACATTTGCAAACGTATAACCACTGATAACAGTGAAAGTTTGTGTTTTAATTTGAAATATTTATTATTAGGCCTACACAGTCACACCTGTATTATTGTCATCCACACACCATGAAAAGTTAGAAAAGAATCCTTCCGTTCTGAGGTCAACTATCTTTGAGCTTGATGTGTTTAATAAAGAGAATACTTCCCACCTTCCACATTGAACAAATGATCCATCTGGTTTTCTTTCATGTGACACGGCAGGACCTGGGCATCCATAGGAAGTGGCACTTGAGTCAGATTTGTTATCAGTTATGACGGCTAGATGGAGAGATAAGCGGACATTGATGTATGAGACAACAACCACTTATCATCTAATGAAGAGAAGAGGGATTAACATGAGCTTTAGTGGATGACACACTCTACATGCCTAAATGCGTAAATTTACAAAGCGCATGTATGCAAAATGAAATGAAATTGTGCACATATAGGCTAAACTGGGCCAGGAGAACTTCCTGAGGATGGTGAGATGAATGAGATGACACTACGTATACAGGTATATGCGTCGATTGACAAAGCGCATGCATGTAATGCAGTCGATACAATTTTAATGGGTTTACATTGCAAATATTATGATAACAATGGTATAATCTTTTACGAAAGGTTTGTGTTTTCGTTCGGATTAACATGATTAATGCACTTGTTCACTTTCGGGCAATGGTTGAAGATATACATGGTCGAATACATGTGTGGCCAAGAGGAGCCAAAAGACAGAAAGCCTTCAAAGGATCATCTAAAATTATAGTCATTTTACGGCCACCATGAGAATGCGTTGGCGATGAGCCTCGGGGCCATACATGTTTAGGTTAAGATCCTTTCACAAGAAAACTGGTGCTGACTTTTCAAATATAAAAAAACACTTTCCATTGACAATTTTTTAAAGAATAATTATTTTATTTATATCATTCTGGTATGAGAAGTAGTCGTCTTCTTCGTACAGTGAATGTTTAGGTTCGTTTATTCTTATAAAGGCAGACCAAGTTGGTCCTATCTAACCTCCTCGGGCAGACAGTTAACTAATAGTTAACGTCTTTATTAGCGGCTATTAGAGGAAGTAATGGAGATATAATGTCAGGGTGAACAAGAGATGACACCACTTAATAAACCCTCTGAGTCTCACCCAGTCACTCAGTCAGTGAAATAGGTGTAACCAAGGACAACAAGGCTGGACTCTATTTTCCTAGGGGTAACGGTAGGAGATATTACCAAGTCACCGAACTTTGAACTATCTTATACTATTACACTATTTAATAATTTTCTACTAGGAAAATGATCTAGTGTGAAATTCGTCTCTGATTTCTGAACACAAATGACAGCGACAAATATCCTGACATTAATTCATGTGTCTCAGAAAAATAAAACAAAAATATTTTTTCATATTGCATTCGTTCAATAATGCTCGTTATTTACATATATTCACTGCATCATAATTCATCACCTTGGTATTAACCCTTGAAGCCCTCACGATACATTAAAGCATTATTTTACACCCCTGAAAACAGACTTAATTTTCCGAGAACCAAGGGTTTCAGAATGAAAATTTCCATGAAACTGGTTTACCTCATGACAATTTTCTTTAATTTTTAAGCCACATCAAATCATCTCCATCCACTACAGGTCGAGAATTGCGACAGCAATTCGCGAGTTTTAGTGGATGAAGATGACAAAGATAAATTCAGGGTTGAAAGGGTTAAAGGGTCGTATCTGTTGCTTTACGAAGTAGCAGAGACGACCCTTTAATGCCAAGGTGACGATATTAGCCACGGTGCATATACATATTTTTTACACACCTGATGACTTGCCACGAGAGCCTTGGGGATCTTAACGTCACCAGACATTCAATCGATAATCTAAATCTCTTCTTTAACATGTTTAACAAAATTGTTCAGTGTTATAAATTGTACATACATATTTTCATCTTCGTATCTAAATCATATTTTTTCAGACAAGAACAGGTGATCTCTTTACTTAGAATAAATTTTCTTAACTTTCAGTCATTTATCGTTAAAAAGTTGAGATCATTTTACCTTTATAATGATAAATGACTGAAAGTTAAGATGACATTTCCTTAGCGAAACCACCTCCTGAACATTTCAGTTCTTCAGATTTTGATGTGAATAATAATTTCAGTTTTTTTTCCCTAGCGCAGACAGGGTGGATAAAGCCTTGACAGTTTTATGACCACAAAATGCCCCATTATTGCATGTGAATTCAGCCTATCTGCACCTGGTTCCCCAGAAGCACCCCTTTAAATTTATTATTTATCTAAACGATAGTGAGGTGACTTGGGGGCATTTTGGATAATAGCCGTACTTGACACGGGGGTCACCGGTGGACCACCCTGAAAAACGGGGTTCGAGCTCAATCCTGACAGTTCGGCGCCAATACTGGGGACTGTGAGACTCTACGTCCACCGATTATAATTTATGGTTTTTGTACTCTTGGCACATTGAAACACACCCAGATACACGTCATGGCTCGAACCAAAAACACCTCGAACTACCAACCTCCTATAACCACTAATAACTGGCATATACACAGGGCGGGGGGGGGGCTGCTTCAGTGGTTAAAGCCCACTCTGGCATTGAGGTTTCAAAGAAACAAAATGTTTCTTCCCCGCTCTCTCGTAAAGATTCAATATTGTTGGGAGCCTCCCTGACCGAGAGGTAGCGTGCTCGGCCTCAGACCGCCAGGGCTCGAATTTCGAATTCTGTGTGTGGAGGACAGTGTCATCTCATTCATCTCACCATTCTCAGGAGGTTCTCCTGGCCCAGTTTAGCCTACATGTTCACAAAGGTGGCCTAAAATCCCATTCATTTCATTTCATTTTCTGGCATTATACCTGTATACAGCGTCTTCTTTTGAACCACTGTATAGATTATATTTGACGATGTAGCAGAATGCCAACGGAGTTAACCCTGACGGTGCGGGGATCGACTTTAGACGTCAAAATCTGACGTCTAAAAACGTCAGAATCTGACGTCTAAGGTCGACCCCCTCTACTGAGAGAGTAAACATTTTATAATGGCTGTATAACATAGGCATGGAGATAGTAAAAGTCTATGACATAGGTATTCGAATGGAACGGAAAAACCCAACTAAGACATTTACATGATTTACGATGAGTTCAAATTAAAAAACCCTTTCATTTCTTTGTTTATATACAAATATTGCAGACACGTGTAAAACGACCCTGCGCCTGGTGTTGTTCTGCTAAAAGTTATACAAATGAGTTACCATGGTTCGCATTCGAAATCGTGGTAGTAGAGTGTGCAATGCTAATATTAAACCAATCAATCGAGAGCTTGGCTTATGTTTCAGCGTTGTACCAACGCCGTACTGACAATGGCAGGGAGGCCAGTAATGAATGAATGAATGAATGAATGAATGAATGAATAAATAAATGAATGAATGGATGAATGAATGGATGAATGAATGAATGAATGAATGAATGAATGAATGAATGAATGAATGAATGAATGAATGAATGAATGAATGAATGTGCACATACAGGCTCAACCGGACCAGAACAAGAGTACATGAATCAGATGACTCTACCCTTCAAACACAGGATTTTAAATCAAGACCCTGAAGTCTGAGAAAGAGCATGCTACCTCTCGATCTCGGAAGCTCCGCTTGCATCTGTAACAAATAGACGAAAATGAAACATCAAGGCCCGTATGCATGAAACTAGTTTAGCTTAAAACATGGTTTAAACCATACAAAACACCGGGTTAAACCATTGTTTTAAGCTAAACTAGCTTCGTGGCCCTGAGTTCTCCTAATAATATATAAATTAATCCATACACATGGAAACGTCGTGGCGAACACGATGGATCATATGTTGCATTAACGTTGGCCCAGCATCGCAAGCGGTGGCTCAACATCGATCCGACATTGAACATGTTGAACATGTTGAATCAACGTTTCTGATGGGATATGATGGGATATGAATAGTAGACAATCATGCACTGCCCAGCAAGCACGATACGTTGGGCCAATGTTTTTATAATGTTGGCCCATCTTCTACGACGCTGGCCAAACATTATAACAAAAAAACCGCCCCCTGTTTGGTGGGTGTAAATCCACAGCGCTGACGGGCCACTAAATACATAGCAATATTTTTTGGGTTCTGTCCGTGAGCTATTTGCTGAATCACATTTGGGCCGGATGAGACTGGCGTATCGTTTTAATCTCATCCCCTGGAGATCAAAGAGCTAATCAGTCTCAGCTGCGTCGATCTCACCTATTACAGGCATTGACACTTTAGGTCTAGGGGCGCATGCATTCCCTAAAATAGGTCTAAATTGTCCATTTGGTAATGCAACATAAATGGAATTCAGTCACCGTCACATAGTTATCCTCCGTCCAATCGTAATTACTATGTTTCAAGCTTACACTTTGTTTATTCACGTACATCTTTGCAGTGTTTTTACATTTGTGTTAATATAATATGGTTACAATATCATAGTTATTATTTACTGGTTTTTTAATTCCCGGTTACCATGGTTATATGCTCGGCAGAAAATCATTGTATTATTTTAATCCTACGTTTTTCTCTGGTACCTAATTTGCTAAATTCTGAGTAATTTGTATCCACGTCGTCGTCAAGCCCTAAATCTGAGTGGAGATTCAGGACTTGATATGAATGAAAATTCCACCAATCTGCTCCCAGGGGACGGAGGGTTCGATTCCCCTCTGCTTTCTTCCTCTATCTAAGCCGTTAATCAGGTCACAGTGATGCGCGCGCCGAACCGGAATGAATGTTTGATTTAATTAACACCGCCTCATTTGCATACACCGTAAACATGCACATTTTGTTGTTTTTCCATTTAGTCAAAAATGAGTAATTCTAGAAACACATTGCACGCTATGTTACAAATCCAAATGTGCTAAGAGTGGAAATAATCAAACATGTATCCACTATAAGCAAATACGGTAAGATTTGAAAGATAGTGAAATAATTATTATTGTTATGCAGCACTAAACACGTGTTCTTGAATATTAAGACTCCTAAAAGATCCTACATTTTGGTATGACGTCCTCAAACAGTCATGAAACATAAATCTGTAGATGAGATTGAGAGTAAGGCTGACTCATGTTGTGCAAAACTGCATCTTTGCTTAATTAGTGAAGTATGTAATGTCCATTTTATGAATTATTAGATAATAGCCAGCGATAAATTCGAGACTTTTTACACTCACTAAAATTAACCTATTTTCTGTGTAGCATCTTTGGGCGGATTGAAGCCCGCTGTCCATGGAAGCCCTGTAGTGCCAATGTTGGTTCAATGCTGGGCCAGCGTCAAAGACGATGGCCCAGCATTTAACCAACATTGGACCAACAAAACATGACAGGCTGACCAATCTTCGCGGACCTGAGAGATAAGATCCATGACGCATGCGCTCTCGTGACAATCAGCTGCGCGTGCGCAGAACACGACAAGGATCTATCGGCATTGTCTGCTGCATTCTGGGAAAGATGGGACTAATCGGACTAATGAACGACACGCAAGATAAATAATAATAATAACTATTTATAATTAAGGGAATGTCACCTGACAAAAATCACCGAGGGTTCACTTTGTTTAACCCTTGCCATGAGTGCTTACAGCGATGAAATATGTTTGTATAAACCATGGAGACCAAAGGGTTATTTTCAATTTTAAATCCCCATAAATGTCCTAGTTAGCTGTTTCCGCTTCATTTTAATACGTATGTTATGGGTTTACGGCAATTATCAATATTTTACTCTTTTAGTGCGGGGACCAACTTTAGACGTCAGTACCCGCACTGAAAGGGTTAAAAATCTGCAAAATGTCCCCTCAATGTTACAAAAGTCCTTGCTAAAATCATCCTATAGTTTAGTAGATAAGGTAACCCATTGTGCATTTTATGATTAAAGCATGAAATTTCTACCACCTGTAGAACATATCCTAAGGGTAATTTTCAGATGTGGAGGTAAACTGGATTTGACCTCTGATGACCTCTGAAGGTCATTGACCTCGAAAGGTCGAAATATTCTCTGGAAAAGCAAATAAGTAGTGAAACTTGTATATTACAATATCTATAATTTGTTTCTGTGTCCCAAACGTGTGTCAAATACTCGAAGAGACTGTTTTGAATCCTAAAAATAACACCAAGGTCATGTCAAGGTCACACCAAGGTCATTTAAAAGCATTTACAGGTCAAACTGGCAGAAAATGGTTGAAATTTTCACTTTTTATCAATTTCTACACTGTTGTTGTGCAGTCATTTATTGCCAAGGACTGGTTTTGACATATTCTTCGTCCTATGTATTTTCCACACACATTTGAGGATATTAAGGGCAGTATCAACCTTGGGAGGGGGGGGGGGGGCTCTCCCAGATATTCCACTTATTACGCTCCTTCCTCAATATTAAGTCGAACGGGCTAAATTACAATTATGCCTCACTGTAAAACATTAGCTTTGGCTCCCATGGCAAAATATTGATAAAAAAAATTGGATATGAAGTTTGACATGGAGTGGGGTTGTGTTTTACTGGAGTACCATTCGAAATCAATTTGAAGGTCATGTCAAGGTCATTTCAAGGTCAAACTGGCAAAAACTGTCACCAAGATCACTTGTCTTCTTCAGAGCTGTTCCAATTTCTTTTTCAAACGTGTCTTCACTTAAAGGAGCCTGAGCTCCAGTCTGGTGGCATGTATACAATTTTTCTTGAATCACATCTATCTACGTCAACTTAACTTTATGCAGGTGAGCCCATATGATAATTTAAAGACAGTCAAGTTTTATTATCGTGATTTCCATTAATGTAATTGGTTTTAGACCCATTGGTTATACATTTGATAGCCTCTATGTAGCAATCAAATCAAATTTAAAATGGCCGCCACAAATCAACTTCATAATTTATTGCGCGCGAAAACTCAAACTTTGTAAGAAATGAGTCAAATTTTACAATCCAATTCTCCACGATATGGATTTTCAAAAAGCATGGCAAAATATCGATGTTATGACTTCTCGTTGTTTCGTTGAATCAAGACCCTGTCACTATGATATATATCAAACCGATTATTCCATCGTTCGGTATTCAATTCAATTCATACTGAATAGACTGCATTATTTTCTATTAGGACAAGGCGTTTTTCCATGACTTGTCGGCAACAGTTGCATTATTACTAGACTGAACCTATCACAGGCATGAAATAGGATATATAATATTAACTACTTTGCATCTACTATTCCGTTACAACAGTCTAGTATTTCGTTATAGCGGTATCGTTATAACGGTTTACTAATCCGTTATAACGAGCTACTGTCCCGTTATAACGTAGGTCTAGTATCTTGTTATAACGATATACTGATCCATTATAACAATCTACTATTCCGTCATAACGGTCTATTATTTCGTGATAATATTACATTATTTCATTATAACGGTCAAGTATTTCGTTATAACGGTCTACTCATCCGTTAAAACTGTCTACTAATCCGTTATAGCGGTCTACTACTCCGCTATAACGGTTTATTATTACCAAACAACGGTAACGGTATTTCGTTACAACGGTATACTATTTCGCTACAATGGTCTAGTATTTATATAGCGGTCTAGTATTTCGCTATAGCGGTCTGGAGTTTCGTTATAACGGTCTACCAATCCGTCATAGCGGCCTACTAATCCGTTATAACGGTCTACCAATCCGTTATAGCCGCCTACTAATCCGTTATAACGGCCTACCAATCCGTTATAACGGCCTACTAATCCGTTACAACGGACAACCAATCCGTTATAACGGCGTACTAATCCGTTATAACGGCCTACCAATCCGTTGTAACGGCCTACTAATCCGTTATAACGGCCTACCAATCCGTTATAACGGCCTACTAATCCGTTATAACGGCTTACTAATCCGTTATAACGGTTTACTAATCCGTTATAACGGCCTACTAATCCGTTATAACGGCCTGCCAGTCCGTTAAAACAGCCCACCAATCCGTTATAACGGCCTGCTAATCCGTTATGATGGTCTACCAATCTGTTATAACGGCCTACCAATCCGTTATAACGGCCTACTAATCCGTTATAACGGCCTACTAATCCGTTATGATGGTCTACCAGTCCGTAATAACGGTCTACCAATCCGTTATAACGGCCCACCAATCCGTTATAACGGCCTACTAATCCGTTATAACGGCCTACTAATCCGTTATAGTGGCCTACTAATCCGTTATAACGGCCTACCAATCCGGTATAACGGCCTACTATTCCGTTATGACGGTCTACTAATCCGTTATAATGGTCTACTAATCCGTTATAGCGGCCTACTAATCCGTTATAGCGGCCTCCTAATCCGTTATAGTGGCCTACTAATCCGTTATAACGGCCTACCAATCCGTTATAACGGCCTACTAATCCGTTATGACTGTCTACTAATCCGTCATAGCGGTCTACTAATCCGTTATGAGGGCCTGATAATCCGTTATAACGGCCCACGAATCATTTATAACGGCCTACCAATCCGTAATAACGGCCTACCAATCTGTTATAACGGCCTACTAATCCGTTATAACGGCCTGCTAATCGGGTATAACGGTCTACTAATCCGTTATAGCGGCCTACTTATCCGTTATAACGGCCTAATAATCAGTTATAACGTCCTACTAATCAATTATAACGCATGCTAATCCGTTATAACGGCCTACTAATCCGTTATAGTGGTCTACTAATCCGTTATAGTGGTCTACTAATCCGTTATAGCGGTCTGCTAATCCGTTATAACGGCCTACTAATCCGTTATAACGGTCTACTATCCTTTTACGACGGTCTAGTATTTCGTTATAACGGTCTACTATTTTGTAATAAGCCGTCACAACGAAATAGTGAACTGTTATAGCGAAATACTTGACCGTTATCAAGGTTTAGTACTGAAATAAATATATTGTTCGAGTGTGAATAAAATAAACTTCTGCAGAGAGGAAGTGAAATAAATAATTTGTCCAATTTACCCCCCCCCCCCCCTAGTAATTGAATGGTGCCTTCATAAGCGAAATAGTTACATATTGGTTTAAATGTGAGGTATAGCCCTAGTCACGATACCACGAAAACATACTAGTATTGGATTATAACACTGTGAATAACATCATATCGCTGTATATTTTTAAAATACTGATTTACGTTGCCTCTCACTCTTGTATAAACTAATCGATGTACAAGATGGCTACAGTTGACATACAAAGAGGGCGCCCTTCGGCTTCCTGAAATTGGGCTTCCAAGGTCAAGTTAAGATCATTTCAATGGTGTATGTTTTCATATAATATATTGGGACTATAATGACTGTGTGTTGTCACTATCATCAATTTTTTTTATATATCTGATACATATTCTGAAAATGAATGCTGAATTTCAAGAGGTCAACGGGTTTGTGAGTAAGTAAAAGTATATATTTTAAGGATTTTCGCCAGTTTGACCTTCAAGTGACCTTGATATGACATGTACGTCGTTTTCAGACGGTACCCCAGTAAAACACAATTCCAAACCATGTGATCCTTCACATCCAATTATCTATCGATATTTTGCCATGGGAGCACAAGCTGATGTTTCACTCTGCTGCACGCTGCAATTTTGCTTGTTCAAATAAACATTAAGAAATGAGTGTAATTAGGGGAATAAGGGTATGATATACCCCTCCCAGGGTTGACACTGCCCTCAATTCCTTGAAAATGTGTGTGGACAATATGTCTGACCAATAATGGCTCAAAATCAGTCTTTGTAATAGTTAATTGCACCACTAACTTTGTTGAATTTGCTAAAAAACGGATATTTTCACATTTTTTTGTTGTTTTGACCTTGAAATGACCTTGATGTAACTTTGCTATGACTTTGGTGTTATTATTATCATTAATAGTAGTCTCTTTGAGCAATTGACATATTTTTGGAATACAAAAATAGTTTATAAATATGGTAATACACACAATTATTTCGACCTTTTGATGTCGATGACCTCTAGAGGTCACCAGGGGTCAAATCTAGCTTACCTCCACAATTTGAAATAAAGATCAGGATATTTGCTAATAACGTTAGAAGTTTCATGCTTTAATCATAAAATGCCCAATTGTTTCATTATAGGAGCTTAATATAAACACTCACTATGACTCGAGTATTTTGCCGAATTTTCTGAAAAATTGATGCAGCCTAGAAAATAATTATGGTAACTGGTATGAAAGTAAAAATAAACATTTTTTATGATTTTTGAACGTTTGGCCTTGAAATGACCTTGATATGACCTTAACGTTGTTCTTGGACGGTACCCCAGTAAAACATAATCCCAACCCATGTCAGACTTCATAGCCTAATTATGCATCAATAGTTTGCTATGGGAGCACAAACTGATGTTTAAAACCTGCTGCACAATGCACACTGTAATTTTGCTCGTCTAATTAAGCAATGAGGAAGGGGTGTAGTAAGGGGAATGCTTAGAGTGTATTTCCCCTCCCAAGTTAAACAATGCCCTCAATCTCCTAAAATGCACATGGAAAAGATATCTGACCAATAATGTGTCAAAACCAATCCTTTGTAATAGATGACTACACCACTAGTATTGGTAAAATTGATTAAAAGAGGATATTTTCACTATTTGTTGCCATTTTGACCTCTAAATGACCCTAAAGTAATCTTGACGTGACCTTGGTGTTATGTTTATGATTAACATCAGTCTCTTAGAGTTTTTGGCACACTTCTGGAATACAAAAACATTTTATAGATATTGTAATACACAATTTTCACCACTTTTTGGCTTCGCAATTGGATATTTTGACCTTTAGAGGTCAATGACCTCTAGAGGTCACCAGGGGTCAAATCTAATTTACCTCCACATCTTAAAATAAACTCCAGGATATGTACTAATAATGGTGGAACTTTCATGCTTTAATCATATAATGCACAATGGTTTCGTTATGGGAGCTTAACCACTACACTACTACGATTCACTGTTGTGAAAATGTCCTTTCTTAGGATTCAACGGAAAAGAATGGAGCATAATCTCAGCCTCTGGCTTCTTTCTTGTGCGATATTGCCACAATGCGCAGGTAGCGACGTAAAACGATTTGGGCTTTTCTTCGAGATTGCGACAATGCGCAGGGTGCAACGTAAAGCGAGTTCGACTTCCTCATATATTTTCTAATTAATTGCAATCCTTTGGGTTCATAGTGTCACCTGCAGCCAACCTAAATCTGTAATCCTTTACAATTACTGACAGACGGACGTTATTAGCGGGCCTGTGACGTCATACAAGGCATCCCCGCTTATAATGACAGTGAGGCTATGACGTCACACCTGATCTTCGCATTCAGGGAATCCCTGCTTATATTGACATAGCGCTCAGCGAGCACCGCGGGGGGGTCAACGTAATCCACTGTGCGGATTTGTCATTCATATGTCGCAAGCGGAACCATAATCCGCGAAAGGAAATGATTAAAATGTATAAGTCACAATAAGGAGGGATCTGGCTTTACGCACTGATCAGAGCAGCTGGACAGAATCAGTCAGATCGCAGGTCTTTAAATCTATGAAATGTTTTTTTTTTCTTAATAGTAGATTTTTAAATTCAATTTTATTCCACATCAGCTTGTGAATCACAATCTACGCCTCATTTCGCAGACGATTGACTGACATTAAGCCATCATTGGTTCAATGTTTCCATATACATCATTCAGTGTACATGTCTATGGCTGTACTTGAAAATAGAATCAGGAAAATAGAATCAGTTAAGTTTGTTTTCTTTCATCCGACTCTTCCATACAAAATTGTAAACTTCCAAATGCGCAAAACATTGCTACCCAAAAATTCTGACTGTATTTTCGGATATTCGGAAAATTTGCTATTGATATTTCCAAGGCCGATCATGATTCATTATGAGAAGTTATCTTTGAATTTCAAGCGCTCATTACGAGGATACTGGGTTCGGTTCCCCTTTAATAAGGCGCCACAATTAGCTGAGAAAAAGGGTCGAGATTTAGTCGTGCGGAAATTCTACCGTGTAGTTCTGTCGTATCCATGGCAACCAGAGGTATCGCCATGACAATTAGTTCCCTTTTTGTGGATACAGTTATGGCTGTTATTAACCTTCTAAGTCCCATGGGTGTATTTGTTTAGTAATTAACCCTTGAGATGCCGAATTGTTTGTCACTGATTCAGTCTGTTTTTCATCATTTGAAGCTGGAATTGCTGACGCAATTTCCAGCTTCAAATGATGAAAAAATAATTATATTTATGAAAAATAGACATCTCCAAAAATGCATTATTTGACGAAATGAACTCCTGCCACAAAAAAATAGTGACATTTTACATATTTTGTTAAACTCGGTTGAAGTCGTATATAGAAGGACAATGCAGTATAATAGGATCAAGCAGTTCTCAGACAGAGAATATTTGTATCTTTCATTTGAAGCTGAAGATTGTATTAGCAAATGTAGTTTCAATTGTAGCTTCAATTTCAAGTAAATTAACACACCAGCATACACTGGGTCTCTAAACGTATAATAGGATCAAGCAGTTCTCAGACAGAGAATATTTGTATCTTTCATTTGAAGCTGAAGATTGTATTAGCAAATGTAGTTTCAATTGTAGCTTCAATTTCAAGTAAATTAACACACCAGCATACACTGGGTCTCTAAACGTCACCTAGAAACAACCTAATAGTTTTATGACAGGAAGAAGTGCCTCGCGAGGTGATATCATTACTTTGGACTTTTAAGTTCTAAAAAGAAATAAGATCGAAATATTTTAAGATATTTTCTATATGAAAATGCGATGTCTTCATAAAATATCATACCCCATATTTATTATAATAATAATAATAATCGTGTTTATTCAGGTAAAAAATAACCTCTGGTTCAAGAACATGTAGACGTGAGTCTATAAACTTCATCCCTCATACATGGAAAATGAAACCCTGAGATATATCATAATATCAGGGAGGAAACATGTTGTTTTTAAAAAGTAAAATTAAATGCTGAACTTTCTTGATTTATCTTTTTAGCCAAATAGACTTGCTACAACTTATGCTTTGAAAATTGACAGGTTTTACATTTTCTCATGCAATATTTAAAATAACTTCTGCTCAGACTATTTCCCTGCTGGGTCTAGGGTGTCAGCTGATGGTGTTGAGCCAGCGAGGCGTACATAATAACCTATTTAGGAAGTACCCCCTGTGGGGTACTGTTTACACCCCTGTTTGCATGCCCCCACCACCAGGCGGGGTACCTATCTAAAAGGGTATCACGCTCGTTCATTAACCCTTTAAGTTAATGTGCGATTGCAATTTTAAGTCACTTGAAGTTGTGTCTCGCTTTCGCGATCCACAACTTCCAGTGACTTAAAATGACGAATTATTATATATATATGTCGAAAATAATTTCGTAGCAAAATATCGTGCAAACCAATGTAAGGTATTTATATATAAAAGTCACATACAATGTAGGTTTAATGTGTATATATTATGTGCAAAGTGAACATCAGTTAGTCAGTCAGAGGGGGGGGGGGCACACTCATTTACGATTCACAAACTGCGGAGAAAAATCAATTAGAAAAAGTTACATCCATTCCTTTATACACTATGCAATTATTGATGTAACTGTAGTAGAAAAAGCAATTACATGTGACAACATACCAGAAAACCACACAAATCAAAAGTAATTGCTCTAGGTTGCTGATTTCTGAGATAAACAGCGTGAAAATACATAGCTCCACTCACTCACTCACTCACTCACTCACTCACTCACTCACTCACTCACTCACTCACTCACTCACTCACTCACTCACTCACTCACTCACTCACTCACTCACTCACTCACTCACTCACTCACTCACTCGCTCGCCCAATATAAACAAGCGGAATTGACTCAGCGTGGCATACAGTAAGCACCGTAGCACAAGCCAACAGTGAGCATGGTGAGGTCGGTGAAAGTGATTTCCTAGTGTTTGAACATGTTGCAGTCCTAGTTTTTTTTTGTGGTTGACACGGCTTGTGGTCTACAGGATCAATGTAGATTTTCCAAGAAACTCTTAATTAAGTCCAGATCGAGCTCACGCCTTTTCCCTTCCTTTTGATTCCCAAACCTTGTAACTTTAGATTCGTTACTTTCATCAGGGAGGTGTAAATATGTTGATACATTTTTATGAAATGGTGTATCTGCCACTTTGTAAAGTGACATATACAGCTGTTCATATCCAAGGTGACGAAATGTCAACGATGGTTTCCGCTATGAGTGTTTCTGACCACAGGCCACATGACCACAACCTATCCAGATCTGATTGATTCACCCAAATGTCTTTAAAACGATCAGTCAGCCTTTGTGCAAAACCCTACAGATAAGACTTCATTTAAGGACGCCATGTATTTTTAGATTGCGCTGTAGATATACATCATCATTCGGACATCATCTCACAGTCCCGAAATTCATCGCCACAACCCTCTTATTCTCACACACAAAGATCGTGGAATAAAAAAATCGTGATTCAAATAATTATGAATAGGGTTCCAATTTTAAGACAAAGATCAAATCAATCTTGAGTTTTAAGTCAAACCTGAGGTCGTTTTTTTTAAGATTCAAGACACAACTTTATATCGATCTCAAGATTTAAGACAAAATTAAAATCAGTGCGTGGCTGAGGTCATTACAATTATGAGTCCTAACCTGTGAGACAGAACTGAAGCTATATTTAAGCTTCTTGAATAACGAATTTAAGGCTGGATTATTTCCCGGAATATATTTAGCAGCAGGGTCTAATTCCACTAAAAATCAAAAATCTTAAAATAAAGATCATCTCAACTATCTCTCGTTCCCATTAGAAAAGTTGAGAGCATCTAAATTTTTCGAATGGAAATGAGAGAAAGATAATCTTAATTTTACAATTTTTAGTGACAAGGGTGCGTCTCAAGCTATTTAACCGTTTCGGCGGGGGGACCGTCTTTATACGTCTTTATACGTCTACAGACGTCAGATTCTGACGTATAAAGACGGTCTCCGGGCTGAAGGAATTGAAACATTCCTAATGGCCTTAGACCCATAACATAGGTATTCAAATGAAGCGGAAAGAGCTAACTAAGACATTTATGATGATTTCAAATTGAAAAACCCTTTGATTTCCATGGTTGAATGCAAAAATATTTCAGCGTTGTAATCCTTGAATCAGCGATTTTAAGACTGAATTACCCTGAATATTTATAGCCACTGACCTTGGGATTGGCCTCTGACCTTGGGTACAGATGGTGAAAAGGTCGGATATGGACCGTTGGATTTTCTATAGAGGTGACAGATGTGTTTTACGTGGTGACACACTATGTTATGTGGGTCAGACATTGAGGTGTGACAAGACCCGTCAGGATAACAGCACGATCTCGTGTGCTCTCGCTCAGAACGTGACTCTTAATGAGAGTATCGCCTGACATGCGCACTAACCATCTGTGGTCAACAGAAAAAGCACAGTCACTTTGTGGACATGGATTTATGGAATTCCCGGAATTTCCCGTAATAAACTGGTTACTTCCTGCGCTGATCGAGCAGTCGTTTTCGGCTACAGATAAAAAATTGCAGTAACGAAAGCGAAATATGATCGGGCATTGAACAATGTTGAACATGTTGAATGCCCTGAATGATAAAGTATCGTCTACTGCTTGCCCGGTGAACAAAACACATGCATTGTTTGGCAAGGGTCGCAGACAGTGGTTCGAAATTAAATCAACATTGGTTCAACGTAGCGTTTTTGCAGGGAATGGTTCCAATGGCTTATTCGATCCGGTTTGGGCTCGAAACTCAGTGATACTGGGTTCGAATACCGGCCGGGTCGGATATTTGTCACCGAGGCTGTGCATATACAGTGCTCCAAACTGTTCAAATGCGTGGATTGTGCAGTGCTGTCTATGGTACTATGCGCTATAAAGAACCCTTGAAGTCATTCAATAAGAATAGGGCATAGTCATGACTTTGGGCTTCCTTCTGTCGCGATATTGCCATGATTGTGCAGAAAGCAACGTAAAGCGAAATTCACTCACTCTTGAGAGAACCACTTGCCCTTCGTTGACAGCTTACACTTTGGTCGTGTCAGCCAAAAACTCCACTTAGGCTAAGGAGGCTGGATACCCAGACAACATGACATGTGCATCCAATGTTGGATCAATGTTGAACCAACGTCGTAGAGGTTGGAACAACATTAACCCAACATTGGATCCAAGACTTGATCCTTGCTTATATCTGGCTGCCAGATCACGCCAAATGATCGTATCTCCGTCATTGATATAGGGAAACGCATGCTTCATCACTGACAATACAACACGATATTCAGGATATTTTTTTTAAAAAAGCGAATATGTTATTAAAAATTACATACTTTCCAATGGGTTTGATAATTTTATCTTTTTATTTTACGATTTTCAAGATGTTTCGTGAAAAAAAGCGAATATGTTATTAAATTACCTACTTTTCAATGGGTTTACAAATCAAAAGCAGATGTTCCGGGATTCAAAACAACAAATCGAACATAGTTTAATGGGAGGCGTTGGTATTTATATATATTATTTGATTGTAATGTTTCATTCTATTATTTGATAATAATCTTTTATTGTATGTTAAGAAAAATGGAAAATAAGCAGATAAGCAGCTTTGCCATTCCACAAAAAGCGTAAGAAGAGTCTTTATTACACTATAATCCCTATCAGTGTTTGATAATCTGTAACACATGAATTGAGAAAACTGACCATTGTCTATCACACAACATCCAAAGTTCTAAGATCAAATAAATGTAATAAAATCGAGAAGTGTTGGTGATTCATCTTCATTATTAGATTATGTTTTCTTAAACGTGAAAAATCTGTAGATTATTGTGTTACATTTCCACGGAATCAGATGAAGTGTTGTTCTTGGTCTGTCAATGTTTGAAAACCCCAGAAGAGATCATTGACAATTTCCCGTGACCTTTGACCCGGATCGTGACCTGGCGTTAGTGGTTCTGGAATCACTCAGGGCGGAAAGCAAGAGGCATCGGTACAATGCTGGTTCAGTGCTGGGCCACCGTCTACGACGCTGGCCTAACATTAAACCAGCATTGACTTGTAGTCTTGTGTTTTGGGGTTCGGGGCCGTTTTTCTTGCCGATGATTTGGTGTTTGTCTCCACCATAATAAACACACCGTCCACTTGTCAGCACATCCGAGTCCAGAGACACCGAGAAGAAAAGCGATACGAAAACGAGGTCCATAGACTTTTTTTAAGGGACGTACCATAATAGTACGCGGAGAGTTTTAGCTTCAAAAAAAATTTTTTCTTGACAAGTAGTTGACAAGACCCAACATTTTTTAATATATAAGTAGTGAATGTGTCTAAGAAATGTTATAGGAGTTATAGGAGTCAGAGTTACTTGGTCGTATTTGTGAGGTTTTAATGGAATTTTGTATTCTTTTTGTAGTATTCATTTCACATTTTCATATAATAAACATTCTTCTTGACTGTTTGTTCCAGGAGTCAGAGCTACTGGGTCATATATATGAACGCCTACACCTGATTTATTATATTGCATTGTTATTACTTTATCTTGTAATGACGGTTTATTTTTTTTATTTGTTCCAGGAGTCAGAGTTACTAGGTCGCATCTGTGAGCGCCTACACCTGCCAGAGCGGCTAAGTCGCGGTCTCAGGCCTCCCCATGACACGTGTACAGCCTGTGACACCACGGCAGAGCTGCTGAAACAAGAAGCGGTTGCCATGGTACAGTCACTAGAGAGGACACAATCAGAGATGGGACCTACTGTCAGCGAGGGGCGCCGCGTGGTGCAGCTGCCCAGAACTACCCCTCATTACACCTCTACTCATCACAGGTAGGACACCCTTACATTTCAATTATCAAATTATTTGAATTCCATGATAAAAAAGCAGTGCCTTGATCGTCTACTAGCAGAGAAATTGTTGTATAATAATACCAGTGTCGGTCGCTCATTCACAGAAACCTGCCCTCCCTCTGCAGATATACATCAGTTAACTCGTATGGTATACATTAACAATATTTTGGATGCAACTTACGAAATGTCATTGTGGACTAATGTATACATTCATTGTGGACAAGAACATCAGAGAATCGACAATAATATTACGATATTGCTCTGAAAAGCCAAAATGCAGTATCTGCTCACTTGTAAAATAAGCAGATACTGCCTTTTGGCGTTGCAGGGCATGCTTTATCTCTCCTTCGTTTCAGACAACAAACAAACAAGGTCAAAATATTATAAGATTTGCTTTATTGTTTTTTATGGCTGAAATGTTTTTATATAAACCAAGAAACCAAAGATTTTTTCTCAATTTGAAATCATCATCAATGTCCTAGTTAGCTCCATAACATAGGTATTCAAATGAAGCGGGAAGAGCTAACTAAGACATTTATAATGATTTCAAATTGAACAAAACCGTTTGGTCTCTCATGGTTTTTACAAAAATATTTCAGCGGTATGTTGACACAAGGTAAATAAAATAAACTAAGATGTTCTCTCTCTTAATTTCATTGGCGGAATCATCTCTTGTAGCTTTTTTCTTTTACTTATATCAACTTTATAATCTGTCGACGGTGGCATTATGGTCCAAAATGAAACTTAGCTTTTCGGATCAATTCTGAAGTGACAAGAGAAGGGTGTTTGCAAAATTTAATGAAAATTGCTTAAGCATTGATGGAATGATTAGCGAAAAGCTAACTTTATTTTGGACAATCCTCCACAGTTGGACAGACTCCAGTGAGGTGTATTATGCACATGCCACAGGGCGCTTTACACGATGTTCCCATTAAGACCCCCGAGCACCTGCTCCCATTCAGGTAGCGGTCAGTGAGCAGGTAAGTGGCGGTCATCTTTCTTAAAGGACTCACATCAAAGTCAGCACGGACTCACCAGGTCACCCATAAATCAGCAAGCCCTTCACCCTCATGTAGCTTAAAAGCTGTCCCCTCTTAATGTGCTCCTAAAACAGTCACACCCCGTCAGGAAGAAATGGCAGCTCAACATTACTCAATATCGGACAGGCGTTGTCTACAAAGCTGATCACACCGTATTATTGGCTACAGTTGAGCCTGTTCAAGAAAATGTTATAAACTATTACAACAAATATCCAAAAATGAAGATTTAAACTATTGTGTATTTCGGGTCATGTATCATTTCTTAGAAGTTAAAGGGACAGCATATGTTGACATACACATTTTAATAAATAAATTTATATGGAGCTATATAGCCTACTGATCTTAACTAAAAACACAAAAAGTCATCAACAAATTAAATTGATGATCTGAGAGATACACTACTTCATCACAGAACTAAATACCAAAATTCATGTCATCCCACGGAGCCACTTTAAAATAATATTTATAACATATAGCGTGAATTATTGTTCTCCTTCGTTTATAATGCATATACATTCCATAATCGGTAATGTGTTATACAAGTTCTGCTTGGATTCATATCATTATCTTAGGTCACGGAATTGCAATCCAAATTAATACATGTGGATGAAAATATAGATAATATATCATAATCTCAGATAGCGGAGGGTTAAAAAATCTGCACCCTCTTAGTGCGCTGTTCACTCGCCAGGTGGTCGTGATCCCAGCAGGCACTTCGGCCCGGCGGCCTCGTTTTCAAGTGACCCCTGTCCGCGTGGCGGAGACGGGTCGTGCGTGAACCCTGGGAAAAATTAGCCACTTTTAAAATGTGTCCTCTCAACTGGGGGCCGTGGCGGCGATTTGGCTGAATTGACTTTGGTTTTTGTTGTGTGGTCAGGCTGATAAACAAACACGAGTCATTTACCCAATTCTGGTTTAATGTTGGGCCAGCGTCGTAGACATTAAACCAGCACTGGGTCAACGCTTTGTGTTTGCAGGCTGACCGGTACTGGATCCTGGGAGTTAAGTGACACTCTAAGCCCGCGTCGCATTTATACACCTGCACGTGGCATTTTTTGACTAAAATTTATACCGAATATAAAATGACATAATCCGTCACAATAAGTTCGTCATAAGCTTTAAATTTATATATTATACCATAGATTAACCATATATGATTATACTTTGGTATTTTATAAAATTAGCAGCAATTCACATGATATCTCATCTGTTTCAACGCTGAAATATTTCGTATAACTATGGAGGCCAAAGGTGTTTTTTCCAATTTGAAATCATTATAATTGTCTCAGTTAGCTCTTTCCGGTTCATTTGAATACCTCTGTTATGGGTCTACTGCCATTATAAATATTTTAATTATTTCCGTGCGAGGATCGTCTTTATACGTCAGAATCTGACGTCCACAGACGTCAGATTCTGACGTATAAAGACGGTCCCCGCGCTGAAAGGGTCAAGTTAAGTGACCCTTGAGGATGAGTGACTGGACATACAACATTGTCAGTGTGTATGTGCCCACTGACCCTCTCTAAAGACCGCCCTGTCCAATATACAAGAGACACTGACACCTTGTTGGTCTCATGTTGGGCCGACGTCACAGACAATGGAACAACATTAAGCCAACATAAATTCAGTGTCTTGTACATGCCGCCCTCTTTACCAATGTACACAAAACCCAAACATCTGTCAAACTTGACCTGTGTATATGTATAATAACACACGTGTATAGCATTGTTGTACACGTTTGTTGTTATATATGCACTGGTTGAACAATGGTCAGCAGTGGGATGAGAATTTACAATTTTGTCAATTTTGAAAATTTATATGAAGCTATATAGCCTACTGATAAGAAATAAAATACAAAAACATAAAAACAAACAATGGTAAAGCTCTATTTCCAAGACGTATATCGTCATGTAAACAAGCTTGTTTACACCCAAATATTGACCATCTCAGACGGCATGTTCAAAGTAGCCACATGGTTACATCAATATCTGCGCCCTTAATTGGTCTAGGAACGCGTTGATCAGGAGAGGGGGGGGGGTTCCCTGTGGAATACACTACTTCATTACAAAATTAAAAAACGAAAATTGCTGTCATCCCACGGAGCCGATTTAATCCTTGAAGCGGAAATAACTGTGTATAAACCATGAGAACCAACGGTTTTTTTCAATTTGAAATCATCATAAATGTTCTAGTTAGCTCTTTCTGCATCATTTGAATACATGTGTTAGGGGTCTACGCCTATTATAAATAGTTTTATTCTCACACTGCGGCGATCACATTTAGACGTCAGAATCTGTCGTGTACAGATTTTGAGTCTTATGTCGATCGCCGCGCTGCATAAAGTTTACCATTAGATCAACATGATTTTACTTGGCGCTGTTTGATAGAATATTATAACAATATCATCTACACACACATTATTTATCTAATCTTATTTCAATTATTCATTTCGAAATGTCAATAAAACTAACTTAGTATCATAGAGGCTGTGTCTGACCAGGTGACCGCATTCGATTCTGTATAATCTAACTATATCGGCAGTCTTGTTTGCGGAATGCCGAGTTCTCATTCACTGCCATTTTACGCAAGAATAGACACTCAATGTGTGTGAAAGCTCATAATGTACTTATTTCGACGTATTTTTAGCCTTTAGTCTGTATCGGTTTGATGTTGGGCCACATGACATAGGTTTAACGTCTCGTATTTGTTGTTAGCTCCCGCCGTCACCGTAGGTGAGCGAAGGGAGCTATGGATTCTACCTCCGTTTTTTTTTGGCCTCTTCTTTTGCCTATAACTTTGTGAGAAAATAAGCTAGGATAACAATTTTTGGTATGTGGGTTACTTCCAGGTGGCTAATGGACGGGTTAAAATATTTTTAATCTGAATTCAATACGCAAGGTTGCAGAGGAGAAAATGATGATGTGACGGCGTTGGGCCGTTGGGCCGTTGGGCCGTTGGGCCGTTGGGCCGTTGGGCCGTCCGTAAACAATTCGTTTCCGGAGCATATCTCTGAAAGTACTTGTCCGATTGTCTTCAAATTTTACACACAACACCCCTAGGGGGTCTAGTTGTGCCTTTTGGGGTATTTGAACTTTGACCTACTTCTGGTTCAGAACTATGACCTATTTAGACGTTTTGACGCGCACTTCGTTTCCGGAGCAGATCTCGAAAAGTACTGGGCCGATGACAGTCATATTGCACATACATGTTCTCTAAGGTCCCTAGTTGTGCCTTTTCAGGTTTTTGGACCTTGACCTTGAAGTTGACCCAGCACTTTGACCTAATTTATAACATCGGTAAATCCGACTGAAAGATTTTGCGGAATATCATGAAAACCGCTCAAGATAGCTACACCATTACTATAAAACAAATTGTGAGGTTTCAGGAGAGGATGCATCTTGAAAAATTTCAAGTCGATAAAATTAAAAATGGCCGCCTATCGGCCATTATTCACCTCGACAGGCCTGATATTGCGGAATATCATGAAAACCGCTCAAGATAGCTACACCATTAATATCAAATAAATTGTAAGGTTTCAGGAGAGGATGCATCTTGAAAAATTTGAAGTTGATAAAATTCAAAATGGCCGCCTATCAGCCATTATTCACCTCGACAGGCCTGATATTGTGGAATATCATGAAAACCGCTCAAGATATCTACACCATTACTATAAAACAAATTGTAAGGCTTCAGGAGAGGATGCATTTTGAAAAAATTCAACTCGTCCAAGTTCAAAATGGCCGCCAATCGGCCATTATTCACATTCACATGGCCGTTATTTGGTAAACCGTGCTAGATGGCTAGACCATTACTATAAAACAAAATGTGTGATTTCAGGAGAGGATGCATCTTGAAAAAATTTGACTCGATAAAATTCAAAATGGCCGCTTATCGGCCATTATTCACTTTCACATGGCCGTTATTTGGTCAACCGTGCTAGATGGCTAGACCATTACTATAAAACAAAATGTGTGATTTCAGGAGAGGATGCATCTTGAAAAAATTTGACTCGATAAAATTCAAAATGGCCGCTTATCGGCCATTATTCACTTTCACATGGCCGTTATTTGGTCAACCGAGCTAGATGGCTAGACCATTACCTGATTACTATAAAACAAAGTGTGAGTTTTCTGGGGAGGATGCACCCTGAAAATTTTTAACTTACGAATTCAAAATGGCCGACAATCAGCATTATTTACCTCGATAGGCCTGATATCAGGTAAACCGTGCTAGATAGCTAGACCATTACTATAAAACAAAATGTGACGTTTCGGGAGAGTATGCCTTTTAAAAACTTTCGACTCAATCGAATTCAAAATGGCCGCCTATCGGCCACTATTTACTTTCACATTGCTGATATTTGGTAAACCGTACTAGATGGCTAGACCATTACTATAAAACAAATTGTGAGATTTCAGGAGAGGATGCATCTTGAAAAATTTTGACTTGATCAAATTCAAAATGGCCTCCTATCGGCCATTATTCACTTTCACAGGGGCGATATTTGGTAAACTGTGCTAGATGGCTAGACCATTACTATAGAATGAAATGTGAGATTTCAGCTGAGGATGCATCTTGGAAAATTTCGACTTGATCAAATTCAAAATGGCCGCCTTTAGGCCATTATTCACTTTCACATGGCCGATATTTGGTAAACCGTGCTAGATGTTAGTCCATTACTATAAAACAAAATTTGAGGTTTCGGGGGAGGATGCACCCTAAGTTTTTAACTAGTTTATATCGAATTCAAAATGACCGTAAATCAGCTATTAGTTACCTTGATTGGCCTGATATCAGGTAAACCGTGCCAGATAGGTAGACCATTACTGGGATACTGATTAGGATCATTAATTTAAATGGAGGTTTGCAATCTCTGACAGACTGTCTAGTTCTTATCTTACTCTTAGACTGAGCTTCTTAGACCTAGTTGTCTTGCGTCTTGATTTTAGACCTAGCCTAGGACTACATTACAAACCCTACACAAAATTGCTTAAATCAAATTCTAATTATCCTATAAGGTGCACCCATTAGAAAAGAGTAGGACTTAGACCCAGCTTCGGGTTTCTACATGTCGCGATATTGCGCCAGAATTTCGAACTGGATCTAAAACCATCCACTGACGAAGAGATGTTAATCAGTGCTCAATGTCTCCTGTTTGCTGTAAAATCAACGTGTACTCATTAAAAAGAGTAGGACATTGTCCCAGCTTCGCAATATGGCGTCAGAATTTCGACCCTGATTTAAGCGCAGCCTCTGACTCACAAGACAGTGTTAATCAGTTGCCTGATCTTGATTTATCACAGTCACTCGACCCAATCACTCTAAGTGTTAGACCAGCGGACATGGCTATTGTTAGAGAAATAATTGTAAGGATGGCGGACTGCGATGACCACATTGTTCTTTTAGTCATGATCCATCTCTGTCCAATTCCTTCTTTTAGACCTCACCTATTTGCCATAAAGCACATTAACCCGTTCAGTGCAGGGTCCGAATTTTGCAGAAATAAAACTAGTTTGATCTTTCTCAGTGCTCTAACATTTTGTATATATATATTTGTATCAGTAGGCTATATATAGCTTCATAAAAAAATAATTTTCAAAATTGAAAAAAAAAAGAAAATTCCCATCCCACGGGGTCCCTTTAACCAAGACATTTATGACGCTTTTATGTTGAAAAAACCCTTTGTTCTCTATAATATCTGTCATAGTATTTCAGTTTTATAAAGGTTAATTATGATACATGGCGAGTGTGTGCATTATGCCATCTCGTGAGGGAATGCGATTTAAATCTTCTCTGTAACGCTATCCGCTCAGCCGCAGATGGACGCGCGAATTACTATGCTGATTTCTAGAGAACAATGGCACGGCCACGGGGGGGGGGGAGTGGTGAGGCAAGAGGACAGGTCATAGCTTCAAGCGATCAAACAAAATTAATGACTGAAATTTCAGTACAGAAGTAATATTACTATCACCAATTTGCTAATTGTGGCAATATTGCGATAGAAACAATCGCCAAGATCCCTTGCAATCACAGAGCAAAGACAATGGTTTATCATCAAACATTATGTTGAATCTGTGTTGGTTAGTTGAACCACTCACGGGTGGATCTAGGAATTGAAAAAAGACATGGCGTGAGGGGGTTTAGAGGTTTGCCCCCAATTTTTATAGACAGGATCTGACAACTAAAGTCGATCCTCGCACTGAAAGAATCAACAATTTTATGATGTATGTAGAACCATAGCATAGGTATTCAAATGAAGCAGAAAGAGCTAACTAAGATATGTATATGGTATTTATATTTGCTTCCTATGGTCCGTATAAAAATATTCCAGCGCTTCAAGGGTTAATTCTTCTCAAGGGAAAGCAGATCACCGTCAATCCTTCAAAGCTATCATTTATGTTACAAAGAATAATCGATTTTAAATACAGCAACTGAATATTATCATGATTATCATGATTATAGTTTGAGCATTCACGCGTTGTGAAGAAAGTGACTTTGGGATTTCTGCGGTCTTGTCAAGTGTGGCTTCAGTTACACCTATAAATATTGTCATCTCAGCACGGGACATTGACCCAATGCTGATTTACTGCTGGGCCATCGTCTACGACGCTGGCCCAACATTAAATCAGCATTGGGTCAATGTCCAATGTTAGGGCGGGACGCGTCCGTCCGCCTTCCCTCATCAGAATCCTTGTCTCGGAACAGAAGCATCCCTCTCAATCCAGCCTCCTCACGGCGCTTTGTGTCATCATCCTGTCCACATCTTGTTACCCCCAGAGGGTAACTGTATCCACCCCTTCCCACGCATGGGAATGTAATGCCCACCCCTCCCCAAGCTTCACCCCAGAGATTAAAAATATCCACTCTTCTCTCAAACATTGAATTGAATTACGCAAAAGTGTAATTTAGTCGTAATCATATTACTCTTGACTTTAACTGTTTAGTTTCTGTATTTTACAGTGAAATTTAAAAAAATGTATTTGAAAGCAAGGTTCCATTTATTAATAAAATGATTGGTGATTTCCCATCCAGTTCCAGGTTTTTCGGATTGACCTATCATTAATGTATACACATTTCGCTGACCATGTACATGCAGGCGTGATTAGCCATTCGGTAAATCTGTGTAGAATTTTAGCTACACAATACCGGACAAATTGAAACATTGAAATTCTTCAAAGAATAATTTTAATTTTAACCACCACACAGAAGTTGGGTTTGAGAGCAGGCCGAAGCTACTCTTGAGCTCAGCGTCCGTATATCTGTGTACGTCTTTGCTGCGAAATAGATATTATATCCCATCAGAATCTTCGCCCAAGAGAGTAACAATATCCACCCCTTTTCCCGCCACCACCCACCGGGGATGGCATGGTCACCTCGCCACCCCTCACCACGGATGGCATGCCAACTCGGCCTAATGAGACAATGGCTGTCGTTGTCCTTCTGGTTTGATGGCATTGCAGATTGGCATTTCTGTCAAATTGCCCAGCCCTGTCCAAGTTGGTAGACGTCGCACATACTCACCAGACAGTGCTCCAAACTGTTCAAATGATGTATGGCGTGATGTATGAAAGTACACGTCCGCGTGAACTATACCAGTGCTCCAAGCCCTTTTACCCTTAAAACGCTGTAATATTCTCGTATCAGCCATGGAGATCAAAGGAGTTATTTCAATTTGAAATCATCATAATTGTCTTAGTCAGCTCTTTCTGCTTCATTTGAATACCTATGTTATGGGTCTACGGCAATTATAAATATGTTTACTCTTACAGTGTACTCTTGTGTGTACACTTACAGGGGATCAACTTCAGATTTTGACGTCTAAAGCCGATCCCCGCGCTGTAATACAAGGGGTGTAATACGATTTTCCCAAGACAAGCCCTCGCTTTGTGGATGGTGTCTTGTCTAGGAAAGATGTGTAATACGATTGTATATACAGGGTTATATTTGTTTTGAAAATATTGTGCAGCGATATGTAACCAAGCTCCACATTCATTGGGTTTTTCCTATTACTAAAGATGAAAATTTCGCTAATCAATTTCAAGTTTGATTAGCACTTGGCCAAATTTGTGTAGCTTTTCGCTACGCAATACTGAGCAAATTGAACCCTGATATAGAAATACAGAGAGGGGCGTGACGCAATGGTAAGAGCGTGGCGATTTGCGAATGTCGCTGCCTGTCGTGCGGTTTCGAATCCCGCTTGGTGCAGAATTTTCAGAGAAATATCATGTTTCTCCTCTCTAAATATTCGTACATTGTTTCTATGTTGTGTCCTTGTTCAAGGTATCTACCCTCACATGTTTCACTTTACTCAGGCGTAAATGAGTATCTGGACAGAAATGACAATTTGTACAAGTTGAATGCGCCGAAATGGCTGCATGACTGTATAAACTCGTGGAGTTGAATTTAATGGCACATGTCCAGTGACCAAGGGTAAATGTAAAGTCGGCTGATTAGTCTTCAGACTTGATATCAGACTATAAACCTGCACCTTTTTACCCCTTTCTTCACTCAGTCATCGATTTTTCTAAATTACTCCTTACAGCTAGCGACACGTTCCCAGTTTTATCGGTGATTTTCTGACAGAAAACCGATAGATTTAATCCCGGATGTAAAATCTCATCTTCGGACCTTCGACCTATCGACCTGTGATTAAACCCAACGCTGCCCCAAGCAGGACTTGCCTATTCATCCTTGCAACAGGCAAATCTGCAATGCCTCTTCTGACTCCTGCAGAACTGCAATGCCTCTTCTGACTCCTGCAGATCTGCAATACCTCTTCTGGCTCCTTCAGATCTGCAATGGCTCTTCTGGTTCCTACTGGTCACCAGGCAAGATCGCCTGCAATGCCCTTCCATCTGTTGCAGGATATTGTACCATGTCCGGCGTTATGATGTAGACGTCAGATTCTGACGTCTAAAGCTGATCCCCGCACTAAAAGAATTAAACATTTATAATGGTTGTAGACCCATAGCACATAGGTATTCAAATGAAGCGGAAAGAGCTAACTAAGACATTTATGATGACATATATGGAGTGATTGGCTATCATGTGACCCTCTCAGAGGGTCACATGATAGCCAATCACCCCATATAAGGAAACACTTGTGCCCCATCTTGTGGCAACTTTGATTTATTTGTCACAAAATTATTCATACTATATAAGGGGTAATAGATCACCTTTAAATGTGGTATTTATCCGGGAAGCATCAGGTCGCCCTTGTGTTCAGTCAGGCATTGTCAGGCTGTTTTACGAGTGAGTGATCTTGACCACGGGTTACCAGATTGTGACATCAGTCAAGCTTCTATTATCACTGATTATGTCATTTTGGGTAAAAGCACCCACATCGTGTAACAAAGGGGATGCTCTGTGAAAGGTATTAAAAACTGTCGTTTTGTTGCAAAAAGTAATCCAACTGTAGGGATTATAATGCCAATAGCGATCTCCTATCTCTCAACATGTCACTGTAAAATCATTATCTTCACCAAGCCTGTTAAAGATCACTGTAAGAAAGAAAAAAAATCTTGAAGAGAAGGCTATGCCTATTTTTAAAATACACAAAATAATTTATTTTAGATGTCGTTTAAAGTACTGCATTTTGAATGTATTTATCTTTCACTAAAACATTTTATATTCTTTCCGATCATGCATGTAGTCTGTATCACATATTGAAGTCTCATTCGTCTGCTTTACTGTTCCAAGTGTGGTGTAATTTTAATCACTTTTAATCACAGTCATCTTGTTTGCACTCTAACTGGAGAAAATCCAATTTATTTTTATAAAGTTAAACCCTGTTGATTCACATAAAACAATCCTACAAGTTGCATGTGCACTCTATGATCTTTCCCATCCCATCCACGTCATAAGACATAGTGACATGACAAAGATCACAATCCCATCATCTGTCTCAATTACTCATATAGACCCTCTGCACGCAGCCGACAATATATTCTACAACAGAATATCAACACGTCAAGTATCAAGTGTTTAAATATGATTCTTTACTCACTAAAATGTGTGTCTCACTGTCATCACCAGCTGTCTGCAGTCCTAACAAAATACGTATTTGTTCAGTTTAACATTTGAAAACTTCGCCATTCAGAATATGACGTCTGTAGACGTCAGATTCTAAGGTCTAAAGTCGAAAATGCGCTGAAAATGTAAAATATTTATAATGGTCGTACACACATAATATAGGTATTCAAATGAACCGTAAAGAGCTAACTTAGACATTTATGTGGATTTCAAATTGAAAAAAAACCGTTGGTCTCCATGGTTTGTATGAAAGTATTTCAGCGCTCCAAGGGTTAATGTTGTCCAACCGTCCGTATGGATGTAATCTCTCGTCTTCTGGTCCGTCTGACACTCTGGATTTATGTAACACCTTCTCATCCAGTGATCGCCAGATCTTCACTGCTTCAAATCACTTTCATTAATCCACGTTTTCCAGAAATATTGTTTTTTCCACCTGCTAGTGTGTTTATTAACCCTTCTGCTGCTGAATTGTTTTGGTTCCATTTTTCATTCATTTTAATCTGGAACGCAATTTCCAGCTTCAGCGCTATTCACGACTATTATTCGTTTTTAGTCTGTTTTATTTGCCCATTGAATCACTGATATTGAGAACGAAGTGATTTTTAAGCAGCAAGGTGTGCAAATTCTTACTCACAAATTAAACAAATATGTGGGTCCCTGCAGCGAGACACAACTTCAAGTGAAAGTGAAAATTTAAATAAATTAAGCTAGTGGGATAAGGGTTAAATTTAAAAAGCTAATAGTTCCTGGATTATTTCATTATTAAATCTTCACGTTGCGAACAATTGAAGATGTTCTTATCATCAGTTATTACGAGTACCTAAAATATTAATTCAGATGCCATTTTCCGTCCTTCTGTGCATATAGGGTTAACAGTGGGATGGCAAAGCCAGTGATCTGTTAAGTTAAGGTAAATGTGGCATTACATAGCGGATGTAGATCAATGCCATTGATCCACAACGTCAGGCATACGCAATGCTGGTTTGATTTTGGGCCAACGTCGCAGACGTTAGACCAGCATTGAATCAACAATGGGTCGACGTTTCGTGATTGCTTGGATGTCATATCGATCATGCCTTCATTATAAACCTTCAAGGCGATTAACCAACCATAATTGGAAAGAGCTTGTGGCCATTCGGACGATTTAGACAGGGGCCGACATGACAGGAGGCACGAGATAGCATGGGGACGTGTTGCTATCACATCTTAGAATCACTTCCTGACCAAGACGTTGGACCAATGCTGGTTTAATGTTGGCCCACCGTCTGTGACGCTGGCCCAGCATTAAACCAACATTGGTTCAATATGTAGGATCACATTCTGAAGCATCTCTTACATTTACACGCGCCTGATTCAATCATCTTACATTCTCATAATTTATGTTTATCTTTATTTTTTTCCAGGATGCGCATTTTACTATTGACTTGTCATATTTAACACCGTTGTGCACTCTCTTAATGTGCGCGTGCGGACAATCAATGATCAAATTCATTTACCAAAGATGGATTGATAATATAGAGACCTAGCTTTATTAGCCCCTTTGTTCCTAGTTACATGTGGATTTGTCAAATGGCGTGGGAAAAACACAGCGGTCTGCTTTAATCTCTAACATATCCTGCCCGTATATATATATGTTTCCAATCAGGTTTTGAACCATCCAAAATCTACTGGAATTTAGAAAATATTTAGTGATGGATAATCATTTTGTCAAATAATTTGCTTTAGGAATCATAAGTACGATTATTTTTTATCATTTAAAATTCGAACGCGTGTTAGCAATTGCAACGTTAAATGATCAATGAACACACACAAATAAAGCACCTTTTCGCAACAATGATTCATAAGAATACAAGTTCTGAGATTTCAATTGAAATATTATACTTTGGGTATTGAACAATAACAAGTCATTTTCAGTGGCTTTGAGGTGGAACTATTCATATTTTACTGAATCTGGCCAAGAATTATTATTGCCTTAACAGCATTATAATCACTACCTTTTTTGAGATCATTGTTGTCATACGGCTATCTGTAGTGCTTTAACGTGTTCACAAGGTCTCACCACCCTAAATGAGCCGACATCCAAAGGGGGTGGCTACTGACTAGATAGTCCCTACCCAAATTGCTGTCATAAATGGTTGTTTCCGCGTCTGGTGAATTAAGAAAAATACAGGAATGATGCAATTCTCTGGATAAATGGTAAGCAGACACTGTTTTCGCTATCTGTGATATGAGGTATAACTGTTATGTGAGATTTTCCCTTTTCCGCATATCGGGCCTAGTTCAAAATCTAATTGGTGAGCATTCAATTTTCGGAGCTGTTTTTCAAAAAGGACAGCTTAGGTCTTATTATGGTGTGTCACATTGGAGTGTAGCTAGGGACGAAGGTGGTGAAATCGAACCTTAGAATGTTGGCATTATACATGTACTTAAATGGGACTGGCATTTGGGGTGGTGAGACCACGAGGCGTTGTTGAATATTTCAATAGCAATGGCTATACATTCAAATACTAGTTTAGCTAGTTGTTCTATTGGTCATTGCTACAATGCGCAGCACACTGTTATGGGTTGGCGATGGTCATTATTCTTCTCTTAATGAAACCAAAAATGTTTCACTTGAAGTCTAAGTCAAGGTCGTGTGTTGCGTGATTCGCCCCTGTTCGCCAGGTGTCGTCATATTGCGTCTCCTGGTGGCGTGCACAAATTGGAACAGTGCCGTGCGTAATCCAATTATGATCTAAATGGATGAAAGGATTGTACGTGTATATAACAAAGTCTACCAGCTCCCTCTGCTAATGAGATTCAAATGTGAAATTACATAAATTAATCCCAATATTATCAATAATAATTGTTATAGAGGGATTGTTGCATATAACGACCAACAGTTTGAAGCAACATAAGGCTACAATCTGCTATTTATTCTAGATTTCTAGCGCACAAAGCGTCAGCCCGTGTCTTTGTCCAGGCGTCGATTGATATTAACGTCATTGTTACGCCAGCATCCAGACTCCAACAGTGCCTCAATCCCGACGACGTAACCTCCATCTGGCGATTAAATAAGTAACTGCCCAGTAGCAATGGAAACCGGATGCGCGGCGATTATCAATCATATAATTCAATACATATATCTAATCTTCAATGGTACATCGAAATTGATTTGCAGTTTTGATTATGGGGTTCATAACGTCACATGGATTGATGCACAGATCCTGGGAGGGGGGGTGGGTGGGCACCCTTTAACTGCAATATGACTGATCTGTTTTGTCTGCAAGAACATTTTAAACTCTCAAATACAGAATTGTGTATGCCCTCGCAGAATAGTTGCATTGAAGGATTAACTTCGGACTCGTATCGCGCATATAAGCATTAACTTTTTTAAACTTTAAAGTGGTCAATTCAATAATTTATATTTTCAATCACTTGAAGGAGTGTCTCGCCATAGCAAGCCACAAATACACTCTAAAAAATAAATTTTATTTAAAAGGAACCTTTCAGTACTATTACTGCATAGTGAGTCACAACTTCAAGTGGGTGAAAATTACCTATATTTGATTAATTTGAGACTAAACATTTCCAAATCTTGATGTTTAAACGCTCGCTTCTTGCCAAATAACTGGGATTTGATCAGCTAATTAGACAAATTAAAAACAACTATTATCGTGCTTAGCAGTGTAAGGGTGAATCTCATCACAGAATCACTGATCTTATCTTCACAAGTTATATAATAAACAATTTATTTTTAACAGAAAAAATGTTATATGTGGTTAGGCCCTTATTGTAATATTGACACAGCCCTTTAACCCTTTAAGCCCTCACGATGCATTTAAGCATCATTCTACATCCCTGAAAACAGACCTAATTTTCCTAAAACCAAGGGTTTTAGAACGAAAATTTCCATGAAACTGGTTTACCAGTTCATGGCGATTTTCTTTAATTTTTAAACCACATCAAATCATCTTCATCCACTACAAGTCGAGAATTGCGACAGCAATTCGCGGCTTGTACTGGATGAAGATGACAATGAAAAATTCAGGCTTGAAAGGGTTGTACATTTGACTTCCCCCCTGTGTTGTACCAATGCCGGTCCACCGTCTGCACAGCAGGGTTAATATCGTGTTTTTACTGGGTTTATCCAGGGAATCCTTGGTTTATTCATATATCGCTGTTATTGTATCTTATGCACTTCAGCAAGATTCAGGAGTTTTTTCTGTACATGAAAAAAAAATAATTTTTCTTACACCTGTAATGTGACTTCCAGATATGTAGATTTCAATTTTGGATACAAATGTGTCATCATTTTGAATAGGTTTTCAAAGTGTATTAATAAGTCTCACACATTCAGAATCTAAAACCTGATCTTAATGAGTCATTAAGATCAGGTTTTAGTCATTATTAATGACTCACCTCCCCAGTAATAACAAATCTTGGACCTATGCTGGTTTAAAATTAACTCTGACTAATTAACGATGGATAATTTTAACACTTCTACTGCTAGGCCCGTGTATATGCGGTTTCAAGCATGTTTTAGATCAATAGAAATATCCATAAATTTGATGAAATAGTTTTTGGTAGATGCTTAGTTAATTCAATAATTCAATACTGGAGCTGTCTATTTTTTCATAAATGAAAATATTTTTCGTCATTTGAAGCTGGAAATTGCGTTATCAACTCTAGCTTCAAATGATGAAAAAATGAAACACACAATCCAGCAGCACAAGAGTTAAGATAACATTAGATTGATATTTCGAATTAGCTAGGTCCTTTGTTTTATCAGGTTTTTCCGTAGCTCCCGAAGAAGCCATTAGTGCCCGTGCTTAGTAGACTAGCAGCCCCGGTAAGCTACCAATATATTCTCAATATCAGCCCAATATTGGTTAAAATATGGATAAATGCGTCCAACATTGCTCCAGCATGGGAGCCTCATCTTAAAGCCAAAGTCTCACCCAGGTAAAATGTGCTGC
The DNA here is from genome assembly GCA_964017125.1 of Flabesymbios commensalis. Classification (NCBI taxonomy): domain Eukaryota; kingdom Metazoa; phylum Annelida; class Polychaeta; order Terebellida; family Flabelligeridae; genus Flabesymbios; species Flabesymbios commensalis. The sequence continues at coordinate 9,882,534 of OZ024906.1, forward strand.
TAATGGACTTAAGGACATTGTGCGAAGATATTGTGATCCAATTAGCTGGGATGTCATTGTTAATCTTATCAATAAGGAAAAGAATCAGCAGGATAGACAAGGGTGGGGCACGTTGGACTAACTAAGGAGGGTGAGGAGCATTGAACTAAAGCTCATGTGGAGGGTGGATTTCTAACTGACAATAACTTAGGCATAACGGCGTCTTATCCCTAGTGTTGCTGACTTATTTTTTTCATTTTAAAGGTGATTTATTTGTCACAAATTTATCCATACTATATAAGGGGTGATATATCACCTTTAATGTAGTATTGCTAACGCAATTCCCAGCTTCAAATGACCGAAAAATATGTGTATTTAGTAAAATAAACATATTTACAAATTCGGTTTTTTTGACGAGCTAAGCAAATATCACAAACTTTTTTTTAATTTTTGATGATATTTTATTTTGGTTTGAAACCTGTTTGAAACCATATATTTATATGGGTATAGCTGGCCCAGCATTGGGACAACATTGGGAAACCGGCCCTTCTTTGCTGTGTGCATAGTAACCCAGCAAATACGAGACGTTTAACCAATGCTGGCTTGATGCTGGCCCAGCGTCGTCGACGCTAGGCCAACATCAATCCAGAATTGGTTAAACGTCCTCAATTTGCTGGAACGGAAGAGAGAGAAATAGGAACCAGAATGTGGAGGGTGGGGGAAGAGGTACCTGATTCCCACTTCATGCCTCTGTCGTCACCTTGCCTCCAGACATGTAATGATGACTCATCCATATAACATCTCACAGCCAGAAACCAAAACATGCATTTACCTACATCCGCAGACAAACTAGAAGAATTATAATAACTAAATCATATCACACTTGTAAAAATTGAAGAATAAAATGTTTCGAATATTAGACCTTTGTGTGTGCAGTGCAATGCTAATTTAAGAACCATAACTCAGCTCGAGATATAAGACATAATTTACAAAATATGTTAGTAATACACAGAGATGTAAGGGGAACAGTTGAATTTTACGTTTTGTAATGAAGAAAACGAAAAATTACAGCCCTTAACCCTAATAGATTTATATTAGGCCTATATGGGTATGTATTCTTAAACATGGTAAAACAAACAACATTGAAGTATCATTATCACTTTAAAGGGAATTCTGTGTGTTATATAACTATCTGGGGAAATGAGAAAAATATGTCAAATGTTTAGATTTACGCTAGAAAAGTTTGAAATGAAGAAGTGCAGAAAATAATGTTTGGTTTCTCAACACCACAAGTGTTAAAATTAAATGGACAAATCCACAACCTAGTCATAGCCAAGGTTTTCATAAAATCTTAACTTGCCTGATTCATTAGCAATTGGTGATTTCGTTCAAATATACAATACTTCTTTTAGCAAGAAAAATAGTTTTGTTAGTCATGTTAATGTGCAAGATAAAATTCGACTTTATTACAGCTGTGAATAAAAGGAGGTGGTACCTTTACCTTTTTGATTTTTTGCACTTTTCAAATGTCGAAATGGATAAAGAAATTCAGTATTTTCATAATGACATCATAACGGTGAGTCATCGTCACGTGGTACAGAAAGTGAAGGAAACAACCAATGACAGTGAGAGGCTGATTATGCAACAAGCATGGCGGGACGCTGTCAAGAGCAGGAAGTAACATGGGAGCAGATTCCGTTTCCCGCTCCCACTTGTCCTTCAAGAATCTCCCAAGGGCAACTCAACATGTACCATCCTTCCTCAACCACTGTTGCTGTACCAGGGCCCAATCATATCAAAAGCCTTAATGGTCCCTGATAAACGTGGTATTAAACGTTGAACAATCAGTTGAACTAAAATTAGATCATTTTTATCTATTATCATTTTTATCATTTTTATCTTTTCGTCTTGATATATCTCCAGTTTGTAACACATTTGGAAAATTATTATTCCCTTCATTTGCTCAACCACACTCATCTCTAACAGCAGTAATGTTAGTAAATAGAGTAGTAGCAAGAGCAGCAAAAGCAACAACAACAGCAACATTAGTAGCAACAACGACGACAGTAGCGACATCAGCAACAGCAACAGTTGCATGAAAAACAACATTTGCCCCAACCCCGCGAACCCAAAACATTTGTAGATAGATAGATAGATATTTATTGACGACGGTAAGTCTATGCAGACTTATGCGTCATGTATAACATTTGTACAATGTTGGACCCACGTCGAAGACGTTGGGCCGTTGTTGTGCAAATGTTATACAAATGTTTTGCGTTTGCTGGGACAAAAGCAGTATTGGTATTTTACTTGACATTGCCGGTCTCACATCGCCGGCTGTAAGTCACAGAGGGTGGCGTGTGTACTATTGAGCAATGGACAGTGTCATCTCGTCAGCCCCAGGCCTTGGAGGGTGGCGTGTGTACTATTGAGTGATGGACAGTGTCATCCCGCCAGCTCCAGGCCTTAGAGGGTGGCGTGGATACTACTGAGTAGTGGACACTAATTCACAATGATTGCTGGGTGCCATTAAGCATTCTGTTCTATGTAACTGGACAATGTCCAGCCACAGCAGACCACTCATCCTCTATTCACCAAACCCCTCACGGCCACGCGCCGGTCATCTACAATTAACTGCACTCGCCTCTTCTCCTCTTTGATTTGATTTTCTCGGCCCTCAGGAACCCGGGAAGGGGGGGGGTGATCATTTCTCAGCCGTGGATCTGGGAAGTAAACATGTGGGACTCTTATTGTTATTTACAGCTACATGTAGTAGACATCCAGGCTCTTATTGTGGTCCAGAGGTAACAGCTTGCTCATCTCACAAACTGTAACTCCCACATCTATGATGTCGACATACATGTGTTTTTATTTGCATTTGCGGGTCTAGATTCTAAAGTGAAATATCTCCTAAATTTGTGATAATGAGGTACGATGTGACTTATAATTTACAAATGCAGCTAATTTTTAGTCACTTGAAGTTGTGCATCGCGGTTGCGAGACACAACTTCCAGTGACTGAGAATTGTAGTTGAAAAGCTCAGTGCTCTGGGGATAAACTACACTCATGCAGTGAAACACCAGACTAAGCCTGCTTTGACAACATCGTTTCAACATCTTGTGCTTGAAATGAACACTAAGATTGTAAAACGTCAGGTACAATGCTGTTTTAATTAATGAAAGCCCTCGTTCCAACAAAATCGACTTAAATGTACAAAAAAGTCCAACGTGAGCTGTGACATTAAGGATTTATCAGTGTCTTTAACAATAATGGTTATCACTTAAGATATTAATGTGTGTGCCTTTACTTTGCTTACCCGTCAATGGATTAGTTCGAAAAAATGTGACCTAAAATAGACCATATCCTTTAGTCTTTGGCTGTTCTCAGCTAAAACAGACATTAACCTAATGTCGGTTTATTGTTGGTACACCGTCGGCGATGTACATGTATCTTGTTTGCTGCGTTAGGCTGAGGCTCTCGTCCTAAGCAGCTAAAGGCCAAGAGATTCTCTATTGTCTGAAAAAAGCAGTGCCTTATTTGTAAGAATCGACACCTCAGCTCTCACGCAACCCGGAAATTAAACCGTGAGGGCGGGGGCCCTAGGGTAGTGGTTAGCACCGCTGCCTTTCACGCCAGAGTTCGGGGTTCGGTTCCCGGTCTCGGCGGTTTGAAAGAAACAAAAATGTTTCTTCCCCATCCACGTGTGAAAGTTAGTATTGTGGGGAGCCTCCGTGACCGAGAGGTAGCGTGCTCGGCCTCAGACCGCCAGGACTCGAATTTCGAATCCTGTGTCTGGAGGAAAGTGTCATCTCAATCATCTCACCATCCTCAGGAGGTTCTCCTGGCCCAGTTTAGCCTATATGTGCACAAAGGTGGCCTAAAGCCCGATTCATTTCATTATTAAACCGTGAACGCTCGTTTTTCTTCGCGAGAAGAAGTTGCCAGCTGCGCTTTTATTGACATTGTTTGTCTAAGATTGCCAAGGTCACAGAAAAATCTGTGACAATAGCTATAGTCGGGTGTGTCTACAAGACGGGAAATGAAGGGATTGTGTGTGAATAATAGACGCGAAAATACCAACAAATACAGAAAATCACAATATCTGATTTTGCGAAGTTGACAATCTAGTTCTATGCAGCGAGTGTCTGTCGCTTTCAATGCCATTATTTTCACCCACTTGAAGTTGTGTTTCCCTACCTTGATATTTGCAAATCTTGATTTATAAACACTCACTTTATTCCTACTAACAGAGCTTTGATCGGCTAGCAAAACGAATTACGTATAGGATAAAGCCCGAAGAGCTCTACATTCTTAGCTGTGGAAAAGGCCTAGGCCGAAGGCCGAGGCCTATTCCACAGCTAAGAATGTAGAGCTCCGAGGGTTTTAACTCACTTAAAACACATCCGACCATAATGAGGATCCCTCATAATCAACATCTCGGTCACACCTGACTGATTATAGTACCATATGCCTACCATGATAATTGGTCGGTACTTGATCAACAATAACTCCTGGCTTAGATTCCTGGCTTAGAATGTAGTGGTTGGACAAAAAAAATAATGTAGTGGTGTGTTTTAAAAACGGTTATGGTCGTTCTTATAGGATCAAAGGGCTGCAGACGTCAGCTTTTTTATTGGCCTATATGATCTGAGTTATCGACTTTATTACGCACTTGAGATGTATTGTGCATGAATTTATTGGACATAATGTGACGAGATATTTAAAAAATATCAATAATTTTATCAAAGGACAACTGTCCAGTCGTGTGATTAAAATTTCACGTTGATCCGATTCACTGTGTATATTCATATAAATTATTCACCACCATGACATCGTTGTGTCTCTCGCTGACCATTGTGCGACCAGATGGGCTATTAGAATTTCTTATTGGCAATAAATTGGTAAAAAGAGAATGTGTTTGGTGTCAATGAACTTCAGAAGTCATCACTTTCCCGTCAATCACCGAACACTGCGCCAATGTTGTTTCAATGTTGCGTCAGCTTCGAAGACGGTGGCCGACCATTGGAATAACATTGGCTAAATGTGTCGTGTCTGTTGTGAGTACTTGAGGGGAAGACTAGTATGGTTATGATTTGGAGAGGCGTTCAACACTGTTTATTTATAGGTTTAGAATTGACATAGTATTTATAATACGGGATACATATCTAATTTCATTATAATATAATATAATTTTAGAAACTGCAGAACAGTATTGTATTTAACCTGATCGAGATAAATATACATGAAATGATGTACGATTCAATAATGTTCATCATGCATAAAATATTAATTTGTGTCCTCTTGCTATAGACATACTTTCAAAATCGGACATTTATTATTCGTAATTTTTTATTTTATAACCAATGAAAATTTATAGTTTTTTGGAATCACACCCCATTTTATTATCAGACTGTCACAATGGCGATATTGACTTTTTCAATGACTAATCCGTTTAGGCTGACGGTATCAAACATAATAGAGTTTCTATCGACCCCTGAATAATTAAGTCAACAGGGACAACTCAAGCAATTGTTAACAAATCGGGTGGAAACAATTAATTTATCTCCACAAACCGCGATCTCCTCCTTGTTAATCGAGCGCCGCAGATTTTGAACCCTGAAGGATTCTATTTCTGTAAGAAAAGAATACTTATTTTTTTCCGTCATGGACACCTGCCCTTCCAGACAAGAAATTATCTTTTTGATAGGCCTATATAATGTGGCAGCAACTGTCTATTTATCTGTATATTTAATTGTAAAATACTGATGCTGGGCAGATATTATGGAAGAAAGGGTTCAGTGTACACGTATAAGCTCGAAGATTTGCGGGCTCAAGGCCGAAATGTTAAGCATTTTGAACTGAAAGCTGTTGAATTACATAACAATAATAGTGGTGATTTAAATATTTTCCGATGTGAAAATAATGTAAAAAATTATAGTATAATAATTCACCTCGTGCGGGAATACGCACATTAAATGTGTCTTTTTGACCACACACGGTGCTCTTGGCCGGCTGCTTGCCCCATCTGGTGGTGGCTGCGTCTTCTGGATATTGTATCTCGCGGCAGGACCAGATGGCAGAGTTTGCCAGCTTTGTTGACAAACGCGTCCAGCGCTCATTGATGTCCCTGCTCTCAGGAGTGGCTGACCAAGCTCTGGTGCAATGCCGGGCCAACGTCTACGACGCTGGCCCGTCATTGAACCAACGTTAAGCCGCGCTGGGTTCTGTTGACCTTCGCGTCCATTGCTCATTGACGACCTTGTTGGCACAACATGTCGCCGGTCTTGCTGGTCGATGGAGACACACAGAAGACGTTGCGCTAACAAGGTTTCAGTGTCGTCACTCAAACCTTTCACTAAATGAGGCACCTGAAACGTTACTAAAATAGTGTTTTCCACATGTTAAAAAATAAGATTGTAAAGGAAAATAATAACGCTTTACAATATTTGAAGTTTAATAAATTCCGGATTCGAAAGAATGATCGTCAAATTATTATAAGGCTTAAAGGGTGAAATAGTATAAGGTGCCCTAGAATAGTACCACGTGAAGTCAAGCAGCAGTGACAGCTTACTTGAAAAGTAAGCAGTTACTGCTGTTTGCCTTTGCACGGCAGAAGTGTACCAATTACACAGACGTTAAGCCAGTATCTAGCCATCGTCTTCTGGCTCGATGGCGACAATCGCCTCATGGCTTGGCTTCCTGTATCGGTTCATGAGGTGCTGTGTCCAGCCTTGTCCACCACGTGTCTGTCAACACAGCCCGGTAACTTTACACTCTGTCAAGTAGAAAGAACAACAAATCGATAGATTCGAATGTACGAGGCGCGCAGCGCCGAGGATATTCGGATCTACAAATTTATCGTAATTGAGTTCTTTCTTCAACTTAAAATACACAAAATAGGTACATATATTCCAATATTTCATATAGAAAAATGCAATTTCATTTTCAGCATGGTATATAATTACCACAAAACATTAGCCATTTCATGGTTAAAACCCGCATATTGTGCCAGTATTAAAAATAACAGTAGATTCGTAGATCCGAATAAACAATAAACTGACGTCACGGGTGTGTTTTAATGACAGCTAAGAAAGTATATCACTTTGAACGGTAAATGACCACAATAATTAGTTACGTTGGTTTACATTAATGCGCTGAATTATGTCAAGTAATACCTAATATCACTTTCCTTGAATGTCAATAATAAGGATAGAATGGCATCATTTTGTGCTGTGAATTTTATGTCTGTTCATAATTTCCATGGCTTTTCTGGTTGAAGCAATGCGAATCACCATTGCTTCGCTTAATTATAGAAAATACAGACAGATTCAAAAAGTGATATGACATGTCACAACTTGCAGAATATTCCACTGAGTCATTGGTTGGTGTCACTAAAGAAATAATGCGTTATGCAAATCCGTACTTGCTTTGGTTCGTCACATGCCAGCCTGTTATTTTGTATTCTGGACCAGACGTGACACGTGTCCTGCACAAAGACTGGACATTCAGTGACTGGATGACCTGTCTTTGCAAGTCTGCACTTGCACTAGTTAACACTATTGCCGCTAAGTTATCTGACTTACTTTTTAACCTAATTGATGTTGCTTCTCGCTAACACGACTAACAACTTCAAGTGAATGAAAATTACTCAAATTTGTTTATTGTGAGAACAAACATTTGCGAACAACCTTGATGCTTATACACTCATTTCATTCCCAATTCTCTGTGATTTCACGTGCCAATGAAACAGATTAAATGCCACTATAGCGATGCTTGGCGAATAGAGGTTAAAGCCATTCCTGCCTGAGATGGTGAAAGTATATTTTTTTTAAATTAAAATTGTGTTTGATTTTGACCACCTACATGGTTAAAGCAGCAAGCAGCAATTTATTTTGTAACAAAAAATAATTTCATAACCTATTTTGCAATATATATAGTTCACATTCCGAAACTTTGAAATTCATATAACTTCTTATCACAGATTTCAAACATTCTCTTCTTAATGTTCTCACTATTGAATAAATGTAGAGCTTTAGAAATGTAGCTGCATTACAAATTGAAGCATATACTCATCACCTCTGTGTCAGTTATTTTACTCTTTCAGTGCGGAGACCGATTTTAGACGCCAGATTTTGACGTATAAAGACGATCCCCACGCTGTAAGAGTAAACCTATTTATAATGATCGTAGACCCATAACACAGGTATTCAAATGATCGGAAAGAGCTAACTAAGACATTTATGATATTTCAAATTGAAAAAACCTTTGGTTTACATGGCTTATACAAAAATATTTCGGCGTTGTAAACGTTAAAAGGTTATGTACTGATTGGTCAGACGATCGGTCAGATGTGGACTGGACATGTAAGGTAATACTCGGGTGTACGTGCCTAATATACTCCGTAACAGATTCACGTGCTGGTCAATTCTTGGCAAACACGAGACCTTGGTCCAATGTTGGTTTGGTGTTGGGCCAGCGTCGCAGACGGTGGGCCAACACCAAATTAACATTGGGTCAATGTATCGTGCTTGCCGGTCAAGGGATTGTGAGGCACGTACTGATTCGATACATTCACCCAATGTTGGCTCAAAGCATTCTCATACATCTCCAACTTTCCAAGCAGGTAGCTTTAACCAATGCACCTGAGCCCCGCCCTATATACACGAGAGAAAGCTTCCTAGAAACTTCGACGATTTTGCAATGCTACAATAAACCGTTTATTGTAATATGATTTGAAAAAGGACGTTTATAAGTATTGTACCGGGCTAGTGAACTCATCATATGTTATATAAATCATGTCAATCAACTACTACATGTAAACTAAAATACTGTTTTTTATGTGAGAATAATAATAAAACCGAAACCATCACAACCTCTGTTGGGGACACCTTCTATTTAGAACTTGTGCGTATAACATGTTGGCATTTAAAAGGCAAACTGTAGCTTGGAAAGACCAACACTGCCAAGCTTTTGTTAACATGGACCATCTAAATTTAACATGAAGTTAATGTGTTAGTGTGACAGCAAATACAAGTCGTTGGGCCAATATTAGCTCATCGTCCACGACGCTGAGCCATCATTAACTCAACAATGGTTCACCCTTTTGTGTTTTGCTGAGAACGTCTATGTCCTTGAGGGAGGTTAGGTCAAAACAATAATTAGGGTCGATCTAAACACAGACACAGCCGGAAAGGTCAGTACTGCAGGGCTGACTACATAGTTACTGGTCGTTAGGAATAGATTATAGACTGTCTGAGGATAATGTTTATGTTTATGTGTGTGTTTTGGTGATGTAGTAACACACAGTTATCACTGGTCAGTCTGTATTTAGTAAACCTGTACAAAATTTACCAGTCTACTTTTTATCCACTACAAGCTGCGAACTGGTGTCCAATTTTCAACTTGTAGTGGATGAATCTGAATCATAGACGTCATATTCTGACGTCTGAAGTCGATCTCCGCATTGAAAGAGTAAAAAAGCTAACCAATACATTTTGTTCAAATTGAAAAAACCGTCTGGTCCTCATAGTTTATACAAAATTAGTTCAGCGTTTTCTTAACATTAGTAACAGATGTGATAAATTTACCTTATGTTGTCTAAACAGTTTCAAGGAAATTTTCCTTCTATATCTAAGTTTTCGGGGATGTCAAATATTGCTTTGAGGCGTCCTGAGGACATACAAGCAACATGTTCTCCCGAAGTCATATTAAGACAATTTACTGCATTGTTCATAGGAATCCAGTTGTATAGGTTTTGTATGAACATTACAGTAAATTGATTAATATTTTTCTCACAGAGGTTTTTTCCCAAGTCACATTTCATCATTTTACTTTAGTAGTCCCTATATACAATGAATCTGTACAATGTTTTTCTACGTAATTTAATTACTGAATAAATATTATCATAAAATATTACATATTGAGATTTTTTTTAATACAGACTGTTCTGATTAAGCTTAGATTTAATTAACACAGACGTTTTTTTCTTTCTGTGTTAAGTAAGTAATTTTAAAATACAGAAAGTTTTTTCTTTAAAATTGTACAATATCAAACTAGAAGAGAAACGTTGTGGTAACTTTGTCATCAAATGCGAGTTGTTTTGTGGTATGTTATTTATAATAAAACATACAAGTTATTTGTCTCTACTAATACACTTCTTTGTGTGTGACGTCATGTCACGTGATAAATGGTGACAACACCTGTGAGACGTAAAAACGCAATGTTATAATAACACGTCATGGTTTATGTGTAAAACCTCACCAGTTTGGGTGTGGTACGTCAAGCAGCATCAGCTGTGTGTAATACGTCATCAGTTGTGGGGGTGTTATCTCAAATTGAATCAGCTGCTTCTTCGTCATCAGAATGGGTGGATGCAGTCAGGCGTTATATGAACCCCCTAGCACCTAGAGGGTCGTATCTCCTATACAAATAAGGGGTACACACGGCCATCTGGTCGCTAGAGGCAGAAGCAGACAGGCGTTATATGACAGACCCACCCGCTTATGGGAAACTTCAATAACGGAGCAAGAACTTCCCACTAAGTTCTTGGAGAGTTTTACCACTTGTAAACGTTTTGCGACCTGAAGGAAAACACACATTGTAAATTATAACAGGTCTGGTCTTTGAACGAGATTTGATATTGTTCTGCACAATTATGATTGTGTCTAGATCTATATACAATTCATTTCATTACAATTTTCTGGCAACTAATAATTATAATTGCCAAAAACCGTTGCCTAACATACATGAAACTAATATAACAGCATAACCGACTAAATCTACATAAATACATTAAGTTCATTATGTACATTATGTTCACTATACAATTTATGAATCTATACATTTATAATCTATCGACGACATATTCTGACGTCTATAGTCGATTCCCACACTGAAAGGGTTAATGTTAGGCCACCGTCTTGGACAGTGGGCCAACATTAAACCAACATTAATTCGTCGCTTTGTGTCAGTTTTGGTGGTCTAGAAAAAAAACAAGTTATGTGAGTGATTATGGGTGGTGGGTGGCCAGGAGTGATCATAAGTTAAACTGCTAGTAACCAGAACTTGATGGATCGCCTAGGGTCCTCTGTTACTGCAGGGCTCACGTGTTGATAACCCTTTGTACCCCAGGATCCTCTGGGTCCACGGCTTCTCCAGGGCTCACGTGCTTATAACAACCCTCTGTACCCCAAGGTCCCATGCAGTCCGGAGCATAAGGGCATCACTTCAGTGGCCAGAAAACATTCAATGTAATATTACTGCACCTTGAGTTAAGATATTTTATGCTCTGAACGACTTCAATTACCTTTAAATGCCTGCGTATCCTTCACATCTGAGCCTCTAGATCCTCTAATATTACTGTCATTATAAACACGTTTTTTGAAAATTAAAACTCATGGTCCCGTTTGAAATGTTTGAAAATTACACATTTTAAAATACCATCCATTGTCTTACAGGAAAATGTACATGTTTGGCCCAGCACGATAACCTACTCCTGTTGCAATCACTTTTCTACCAGAAGTATAACCCTTTCAGCGCGGGGACCGTGTTTTTACGTCAAAACCTGACTTATGTAGACGTCAGATTCTAGACGATCCCCGCACTGAAAGAGTAAAAACGTTCATAATGGCCGTAGACCCATAGCATAGGTATTCAAATCAACCGGAAAGAGCTGACTAAGACATTTATGATGATTTCAAATTGAAAAAAGCCTTTTAGTCTCTGTGATTTACCCTTTGACTTCCAGGCCGGAGTGCATGCTAGGATCCAGATGGTGTAGGAGTTCTATTTTTCGTCATTTGAAGCTGGAATTGCTAACGCAATTTCCAGCTTCAAATGACGAAAAATACATAAATGTAGTATATATTTGACGAGAATTTGTGTCATTTTATGGTTGCGTTCATTGACGAATGACGACGGAAATTTCCGTCATGTATGGTAGTGAAAAGGTTAAATAAAATATTTCAGCGTTGTGAGAGTTAAATTGATGTCGCGCACGCCGATTGCTAAATGTTGACAGAGATCTGTAGTGAGAGGTTGTCTGGTTGGTTATGCACACAGCCAGCACATCCTCCCATTGATACCCATGGGAGAACTCATCTCCAGACATTACCATGTGACCATAACCTGTCAGCAGGTGTACTCTTACTGATTGAACGAAAAACACAGCCGCATCTGTTACTGGGCCGCGTCGGGATGTTTTTTTTTATAGAAATATCCGCTTGTTGTGTTCCGGTTGCTCGCCAGTCCGGATAAGAGATCCGCCCACGCTTGTTTGACGTTTTTTTCGTGCTATGCCCTGGCGCGAATTTATACCCTCTTATTAATTACTTTAGAATAACTAGACCTTGGACTGCTTTACAGTTGGCCAAATTTGTCCTAAGGTTCAATATACGTTAAATTTATAAGGAATACGTTTTATATAACTTGAGAACTTATCATTATTTAAACTTCAGTTTTGCAAAATAACAATATTTCCATACATTTAAAATCCTGTGTCTGGAGGGCAGTGTCATCTGATTCATCTCACCATCCTCAGGAGGTTCTCCTGGTCCAGTCTAGCATATTATGTGCCCAAATGTGGCCTAAAATCCCATCCATTTTATTTCCATACATTTTAAGCTGGAAATTGTGCCATATAGTCCAGCTTGAAATGAATAGAATATTATAAAACACAATCTAGCATATAAATAGTTAATTAGGTCACTTTCAATGAAAAACGATTTTTTCAGCAATTATACACCAAACCAAAGTATATAGATTATTAGTAAAAAACGTTTCTGGCTCTGATTTCAAAAATAAATTATGAACTTGATTAGGAAATATATAACCTGGAATAGAATTAGAAACTTATTTATTACTGAATGTGAGTCAGAGGGTAGTAAATGACAAGAGCAAAGTGTTCAAATGAGTTTGCTTTCAGGAGATAAAGAGTTAGTAACACCAGCTGTTGTTAATTTGCAATGATTGAGTACTCTGCTTCTGGAAATGATCAAGTATACTCCACTAGTTAGGCTGTTAGTCAATCACCGTGTCATCGTTATTATATAGAAATACAAATACAAGCAACTCACTCACTCACTCACTCACTCACTCACTCACTCACTCACTCACTCACTCACTCACTCACTCACTCACTCACTCACTCACTCACTCACTCACTCACTCACTCACTCACTCACTCACTCACTCACTCACTCACTCACTCACTCACTCACTCACTCACTCACTCACTCACTCACTCACTCACTCACTCACTCACTCACTCACTCACTCACTCACTCACTCACTCACTCACTCACTCACTCACTCACTCACTCACTCACTCACTCACTCACTCACTCACTCACTCACTCACTCACTCACTCACTCACTCACTCACTCACTCACTCACTCACTCACTCACTCACTCAATCAATCAATCAATCAATCAATCAATCAATCAATCAATCAATCAATCAATCAATCAATCAATCAATCAATCAATTTGTCTGAGATTTTATATATTGTTATGTAATCTTGGTAATCAGATACTAAAGTTGTAAATGTCGAATCCCCAGCTGATGAGGCACCCTGTGGAATGTCAGAGGGATATATCTAATACCCAGAAGGTGTGAACTGCTCCATGTCTCCCCGCCCAGCAAACACCAGACGTTAAGCCATTGCTGGGTTAATGCTGGGCCACCGTCTACGACGTCGGCCCAGCATTAACCAGACATTAGAATAATACCCACGTGTCCCTGCTGAGGGTGTGTGTTTAGCATAATGTCCCCATCCAGGTCAAATAACTCCTCAATACCCAGTTTGTGGACAACAAACATATGGTGTACATGGATAAACACTGTGTGTAAACGCCGCATTTTTACAGGGATAAGATCCTGAGTGGGCAGAGTGAAAAACATCACCACGAATGGTTCACAGCGTATTATTATGTTTGTATTTACCAGATGTGCCGTGGCGGATCTAGAGATCCAAAACTAATTTACCCGGAAATATATCAAAATTGCCAGAATATCGGTATTTCACACTCTATCCGAGTAAATTGTCAAGCCCCATATCTTAGCTGATCAATCGAACCCCCTTTTGATACTTTATGAATCCGCCCCACGCATCACCTGTCAGGCCAAGAAATATATAGGTGCTTTGGTCTGGCAAATATATATATATTGAATTTTTTTATTTCCTTCTTGTTTTAATTGGATTTTTTTTTTAAATTGTAGATATTCTGGATTAATATTCGAATTCAGTAGATTTACCAGCTCTCAATCTCATTTTGTTTGACTGTTACTTGACTTCTACTTTATTTTGCTCTGATTTGACTGCAACTTGATTTTTTGACAGCTTGTTGCTTTTTGCTGTTTAGGTCTCGTAGTGTCATTCATGTATAGTATAAGGGACTATGTATGATCGCGGTGTATTGATGTGTATCATATATCACGCACATAATGCAGTGACAGGACAAGTTTGTTGATAGCGTGTTCTTAATACCTGCTTCTTATAGTTCTCTTGTCAGAGCTGTCTGTCAAACGTGTTCTGAACAAACCCTGGTCAGCTGAATAGTCAAATACCCCCCAGGGACCAGGGGACGAGGTGCCAGACACGAGACGTTGAACCAGTGCTGGGTGAATGTTGAATCATGGACGGGGGCGTAGAGAATATACGTAATATGAGTAATTTTCAACGGCTTGAAGCTGTGTGTCTCGGTAGCGATACACAACTTCAAGTGGGTGAAAATTTAAATAACATAGAAGGAGCCTAGCATAATATATATATATATATATATATATATATATATATATATATATATATATATGTATATATAGATATGATGGATTACCCCTTTAACCCTTTAACCACCAAATTATTCAATTTAAATTTTCACCCACTTGAAATTGTGTCTCGCTGACGCGATCCACAACTTCAAGTGAGTGAAAATTATACAGATTTGACAAAATGGAGGTCAACTCTTTTCAAATCTTGATGGTTGATGTGACATTTTATCTTTAACATATTTAGAATGTGGTACTTAATGTGCTAATAAAAAATGAAAACCCGAATATATATGCGGCACCAGCGGGTAAAGTGCTATCGCGTCTATAGCCGTTTTCAGACTTTTTTCTTGTCCATCAAACACGAAAATTGGGAGGAGATAGATACATAAAAATTGTTAGCTTGGCATATATTTTTGTTCAAATTCTACAAATGTATGTGCCTTTTTCCCACCTAAAATTGATGGTCGCGGTAGCGAGAGTCAACTTTCCATCACATAAATCACATTTCAAATACAAAATTCCATGCGGTAAGGAGTTAAACAAAAACTTCGTTGTTTGTTGCTTTTTCTTCAACGTGAAAAAAATAATCTTCACCTCTGTGTGCCCCTGTATAGTATGAGGCCGCCTGGTGAATGTCTCGGTATCATATTACCCTGTGTTATACTCCCGTGACGGGTTGAAGCCCATGTTGTCACTTGACGTGGTATGTTGACACCCAGTAAGTGACACTATACTAACTAGCACTGATCCATCAATGACCGTGTGTGCATACTGGATGCCTCCACCGATAAAGAACGAAAAATGACGAAGCCTTTTCTCAGTATTGGCCCAGTACCGGCCCGGTTCCCGCTTAGAATACGTTGATCTACTGTTGATTTGACACTGATTTTTTTGCTTTTATTTTTCGTTATTTGAAGCCGAAATTGATGTTTATTTATCATGTTTATTATGTTGTATATATGTATATGCATGTCACTATATTAAATAAATACTTACTAAAGAACAACAAATGACGATGCTTTTTTCAACATTGACCCCTGGGTATTGGCCCAGTACCGACCCAGGTCCCGTTTATTATACGTTGATCTACTGTTGGCTTCACACTTGTGCTGTTTATTTTTCATTTTTCGTCATTTGAAGCTGGAATTGCTAACGCAATTTCCAGCTTCAAATGACGATAAATATACCTGCTTTTGAAAAACAGACGTCTCCCAAATTGAACAATAACGGAAAATAAAAAAGTGTTGTCGTCTCAGTAGCGGATGAACATCAGCTCATCGTCTGATACGTTGGGCCAATGCTAAGCCAATGCTGAGCCAAGGCTGATCCGATACTGAGCCAATGCTCCTCAAGTGTTAGCTCAGTTTGAATCATCTTTAGATTACAAATTATTTTATTCTAACAAGAAACATCTAAAACAAAATAGAAAAGCTACTGAGACATGACAATGAGCCATTATTCAGAAAATTAAATGGCACTATCGCAAGTTTCAGTCATGGCGTAAATTTAAAACTTGCCAAGTGCATTAACAGTTATTTAGCGAAATTATACATTTATTTTACTGATATTTCTGCTTTTTAATTTTTTAAAAAGTGAATTAACATGTGAATAAATAACGTTCCATGGGTGTTAAAGGGACATCATATGTGGACATGCCAATTTTGAAAATTTAATTTATATGAAGCCTACTGATCTGGAATCCCATAAACGTTGGTAAAACAAAATTGACATCATGATCTGGGGGATACACTACTTTATAACAAATTTAAAAACAAAATTGATGTCATCCTACGTAGCAGATTTAACGTGTCGTGCTTGCTTGATATCTTTAGTCCTGTTATAACTCACCGTGTGGCGCTCCAGATTGTTGCTCGACAAAACAGTGAGGCCACCTGGCGAATGCTTCTAGGCATAACTCTGTCACGTTATTTTAGCGTTTCGCAAGTCTAATACACATGGTACTTGTGGTTTTCGTCGTTCATTATCCTCCTTCAAGTTATTTACCAGCTGCAAACTATTAACTAAATAATTCAATTTTTGAATTGTCTATTTTTGAAAATAAAAATTCCTTTAATAATTTTAATTGATAAATATGGACAATGAACGACAACAGATAGCCTACTAAAATTGACAAAAATCTTTTTTTACTCGTATTTTTAAGAAGCGAATGATTAAAGGGAGAGCATATTATGTTCATATGGCTATTTTTTAAATTTAATTGATTAACCTACTGAAAAAGATTAAAAGTACTGAAAAAGACTAAACTAATTTCCTTTCCAAGTCGTATACAGCCATGTAAACAAAGTTATGTCCATTATACAACACTTTATACCACAAATACAAAGCTACCTCAGAAGACAGGATTTTCACCGGTTGTCTGCCCAACGCTGCATGTGGCCCTAATGTTGTGCAAACATTCAACCAACCTTTATGTGTACAAATAGTTTGTTTGGATTATCTCTGGATTCTTAGAAATGTTGAGAATTTTAAATAAAATTGAAATCATGATCGGCGGGATACACTGCTTCAAATAAAACAAAATACGAAGATTGATGTCATCCCACGGAGTCCCTTTAACTCTTTCAGTGCGGGGGGCGTCTTGATACGTTAGAATCTGACATCTGTAGACGTCAGATTCTGACGTATAAAGACGGTCCCCGCACTGAAATAATTAAAATATTTCCAATGGTCGTAGACCCATATATGATAACATAGGTATTTAAATGATGCGGAAAGAGCTACCTAACACATTTATGATGATTTCAAATTAAAAAAGAACTTTGCTTTCCATGATCCATACAAAAATATTTCAGCGTGTAATTGTTAAAATCCCAGCAATACTAGTCCAACATTGGTCCAACGTCTTGAGTCTAGTAGGTAATTCTAAAAAAACGGAGCCTGAAGAACGTCCCGAGAGACAATATGCCTAATCTCACGGGAACATCCAGTTTATCCTAATATCGCCCTCGTCACGAGACCTCGCCGAGATTAGCTCCCAGATCAGTCGGCAGATGGCGCACACTGGGGAGCTGGCGCGTGCGCACACCTGGCCTGTGTGACGTCACGAACACGTGGGCTGGTCACGTGTTACAAACAACAGACAACAAGGCATTTATCTGGATTGTGACAATGAGATCAAAGTAGAGCAACAGAAGGGAGTCTACTAATATGGAGAACATCACAAACTGATTTATCCCAGGGATTATTATGGGAGATTTAATTAATCTCAGAACACGCGACAGGTTTTAATTACTTACAAAAAACTGATTTCCTTGGCAAGAGAAGTTTTAAATGACGAATAATTATTACATGCCATAATTATTATGTTTGGAGAATAAGTATTCCAAGCTCCTTGGTATTCTTTTTAAACTGGTGTAACATTCACAGCGGGAGTCTATGCCTTATTATTCCGCTCTTTTATAATATTCCGCTGGTCTAATATTGTACATCCGAGGCCTTGGTATACTTCTAACTAAGAATTGCTTTCACCCACTTAACCCTCAGAACGCTCAAATATTGTCTTATAAACCATGGAAACCAAAGCTTATTTATTCAATATAAAATAATTTGAATGTCTCAGTTATCTCTTTCTGATTCATTTGAATACCTACGTTATTGGTCTACGGTCATTACAAATAGTTTACTCTTACAGAGAGGGGATCGTCTTTATACGTCAGAATCTGACGTCTACAGATGTCAGAAGCTGACGTAGACAGTCCCCGCGCTGAAAGGGTTAACTTCAAGTTGCGATAAATGTCAAATCGCTTATCAATAATTAACTTAATCGCACAATCTTAAATTCGCCTTATTGTGAAAAGAGCTTGATATGCATGTTTAAATCTGCTATTATCTCTGACTTGGGTTTTCAAATAAAATAATGTTTTCGTGTCTCAACATTCCAGCACGTCGAGTCAATTTTGTAATGTATACTAGATATTGTATACAATATTGTGAACCAGAAAGCTCAACATTTAATTCTTTTTGGAGAGGAAGGCAATTTATAAAATTATATTTTTGATATAATTGTGTTGCCGGATTAATTTTTGTGCCACAGTTGTAATCAATTAGTTTCCCTGACTATAGATATGTGTGTGTTGGCCAGCAGGGTTGATCCCAGAGTTCAATATTGATTTATCTCGTTATTCTTTCTTTCTGCATGCCTAGACAATAACTTCACACTTGTTAGTCTAGTTAACCTTTGACCTGACACAAATAACAGCCCTGGCCGCGTCGCTATGCTTCATTAACGTTTTGTTCCGTCAGCATCCGTGATTTTACATTCCCCTACAGCCTCGTGTCAACACGATTTTGTGTCAAAAAAACGATTTGTCCGGGAAATAGTGTGATTTCACACAATCTCTTTTATATCACGACAGAAGATCACAGAATCACTAAATAAATAATTTTCACTGGAAGCTGTGTCTCGCTACCGCGATACACAATTTTAGGTGGGTAGAATTCACTCATATTTGTTTAATTTGTGACGAAACGTTTGCAAATCTCCATATTTATATTTTCATTAAGAAGGGCTCCTGTGATGTAATATAGCTGACATGGTACTGAGTTGACCCAATGTAGTTTGAATGCTGGCCCACGGTCTGCAACGCTGGCCCAACTTTAAGACAACAATAGATGTATTTTTCGTGTTTGACGGAAAGAGGTTATGTCTGAAATAAATAGGAATGAATGGGGTTTTAGGCCATCTTTGTGCACATGTAGGCCAAACTAGGCCATACCAGGGAAACCTCATGTGAGGATTGTGAAATAAATGAGATGACACTGCCCTACAGACACAGGATTCGAAATTCGAGCCTTTGCGGTCCAAGGCCGAGCACGCTACTTCTCGGTCAGACAGGCTCCCCATAATTTTGCTTTTTTCAAGTGAGCGGGTAAGAAACACTTTTGCTTCTTTGAAACTCGAATGCCAGAGCGGGGGACGATCTCTGACTTTCCAAGCAGGCAGCTTTAACCACTGCCTTCGCCCAAACATGTCTGAGCATGTTATTGATAAAGCAGTCCTACACAGATGGGATGTGGATTTTACCTCTTGTAACCTCTGTTTGCTGTGAGATTACAGTGTGGACAAACACATCTACCCCAGGGCTGTTTGACTCACGGCATCCAAACTCCAAGGTCAATAAGTGGCCCGGCCGGACTCCCAGCAAAAAAACCTGCATCTCAACAGGAGAAATTCACCCAATGCTGGTACAATGTTGGGCCAGCGTCGTAGATGGTGGACCAGCATCATATCGGCGTTACCCATGTGAAGGGAAAAAAACGAAATGTAGTTTCGTAGATCCGAATTAGCAGTGAATACAAAGCTATTCCGCTCGAGTTCGGGTGGAATATCTTTGTATTCAGGGTTAAGATCCGAATGTAAGCGTATATTCTGATTTTTGCATCTATCGTAATTTAGCTCTTTCTTCGACAAAACTGGCACAATTCTAATATTGGAACTAGCCGTTGATAAATGCTGGTTTAATTTTGGGCCAACGTCACAGACATTGGGTCAACTTTAATTCAACATTGATATTTTAGATGCTCATCAGACCCAGGGTCCCATCTCTTGTGATGTGGCCGCTGCAGTCATTGGCAATTTCGTGATTTTCCCTGGGCGATATTAGAGCGGAAACCCCCAATATCGCCCATGATGAGGTATCTGACTCATCCATGACTTTAGGGTTCACGCGGCTGCTAATAGGGAGCTTCGTGGGGCTTGGGGCTTCTTTTCCGCAGACGTAAATAGAGTAGTCACTAGACGCGCACAATGCTCTCTTCACACTTCAAAAATAGTGGATGATAATGTATGGGGGATAGATTTATTAATATATAGGCAAGAGGTGGTACAATGAAAGAAATATGTGGACTAGAAAGCTAAGTTTCAATAAAATTATTTCACAAATACATCTACGGATGATATTTTGATTTTGAAAAAATAATTTACAGATTATATTAATTCCATTTTAATTTTTAAATATTACTCTCATAAATAAGTCAAATAAAATCTAAAACAAAATGAATGAACACAATCTATTTTATTGAAGTATTTTATATTCAATTATTTACAAAATAGCGTATTTTTTAAAGTAATTTGCTCATAAAATCCTTCAGTGTAATTCCCAACGCAAGGTGAAGAAATATGTCCTTATTTAGTGGAATGCCTAAATATATCGTCCCCTTGGATATGAAAGGGTGTATCTGCAGATTCACCCTATTATATCCAAGGTGACGATAATAACTCAAATCAAAGTTCAGATAAAACTACCAATGCCTTTAGCTACATGCACTAACACAGTTAAAGGGTGTGTTTTGGGAAGAGGGGGGTAGACTGGGAGGCATTGCTGGTGGTCAGATCCTGACACAGAACGGGGCGAGGTGGCAGCAGGACGCACGTGTGTGTCTGGATATATACCGCTCACAGGGACACCTGGTGAATGCAGGTGAACTACATCTACGAATAACATTTTAAATCAAGCCTCATTTCTTTGTGGATATACTAGTAACATAAGGTATCAGATATCCAGTATACAGGAATAAGTGTGCCTATAATGTCACTTAATAGCCACATGGTGAATAAGCCGAAAGGTATAGTCATTTTTGATTGTGCTAAATTCAATTAGAGCTCTTGAACCATTATTATCACAGCTATAGATTGAAATGGAAATGATCTGATTACTTTGCTCACATGTATATACCATGTTTAATTCAATGTAATTTGTTTGGTGTTTCTTTTTCTAAAAATTAAGTGTACTGTGTCAAGCTCCACCATGGCAGGCTAACTATAGGCCCTAATACCATTACAATTTCTTTTCACTCACCTTACTAATATTTCATTTGCAATGCATTTTTGTATGCAGTGGGTTAATAATTTAATTTTGATCATAGTAATCCTAAACCGGACGAATGGATGCCAGTAGCTTCGTCACTTCAAGGAGGTTATATAACCTCCTTGGTCACTTCAGCATACATTCGTACGGAAGCTCATTATAGACATCATAGAGTAACTTAATCGTTAATTTTACATGCAGTAAAATGACGTGATATTAACGTGAGATCATTTCAACTGCCCTTACTATAGTAGCAATCATATCATCATTCATGTCAGTGTATATAATAGCATGTAACAGGCAAACAGTTAATAACTCCACTCCAGCAAACACAAGATTTCCACTCAAGGTTGATGCACTGTTGGGCTAGCGTTGCAGACGGTGGCCCAACATTGAGCCTACAGTATGTGGATGTCTCTGGAATCTTATTGGCATGCGCATCAGGTGTTGTCCTGCATTGCTCACGAATGAGTCGGCTTAGTCCAGCAGGCACACCGGACAGGGGTCAGCCCTCTCTGTAGCCTGCTATGCATGAGATATTGACCCAATGTCGTTCCAATGTTGGTCCAACGTCTACGACGCTGACCCAACATTAAAACAACATTGAGGCATGGTCTTATGCAGGTTACCCAGAAAATATGATACATTGACTCAATGTCGTTTTAATGTTGGGCCAGCGTCTACGACGTTGGCCCAACATTAAAACAACATTGATCTCGTGCTCGCTGCTCAGCCTGTTACATTGTGGATCCTGGATGACGCGTGATGTGGGAGGAGGGGGGAGGGGGCAGGGAGCCCCTAATCCGTCATCCCTGGGGTGCGGGACATCCCGAGGACAGCCAGCAAACCGCGGAACCCGGATGAATGAGCGGGGAGTGGTTGGCTGACACACTGACCGCCATTACAGGAACCCGGATGAATGAGCAGGGAGTGGTTGGCTGACATGCTGACCCTCCATTACGGGAGTGAAGGCGAGGTCGCCAGTTGTTTATGACTCGTTTAGAGGGTCGAATATAAAAAGCAGACCCGAGACGATTAATCTACCGTCCCTGAACTGGCCATGACTGGACCATAGAGCTAGAAATACCAGGACGTAGCTCACTGCTACCTTACTGATAAATGAAATGAAATGAATGGGGTTTTAGGCCACCTTTGTGCACATATAGGCTAAACTGGGCCAGGAGAACCTCCAGAGGATAGTGAGATGAATTAGATGACATGCCCTCCAGAAAAAGGATTCGAAATTCGAGCCCTGGCGGTCTGAGGCCGAGCACACTACCTCTCGGTCACAGAGGCTCCCCACAATAGTAAATGACAAATGTAACCGTTTAACACTTAAAGCGTTTTTCTATTAACCATGCAGATCAAAGGTTTCTTTTTCCAATTTGAAACTATCATAAATGTCTTAGATAGCTCTTTCCGCGTCATTTGTATATACCTATGTTTTATGATGTGTTGGGAGACTTCAAAGTATATCATACACAGATGAATGTGCTCGACGTTTTTAAATCTCTTTTTTTTGCTGACGCAAGTCTCATATAGAGCACCAATGGGAAATCAGAACAGATTGTGAACCGATGAGGAATACTCATTTATTTTAACAAATCGATCAAATCAATCAAAATGTGATTCATGCTTGTTCAAATACTTTTATTTCAAGCTAATTTTGTGCAATTTAATTTTTCGCGCCGCTGGAGAAGGCCACTAATTTTCTAAAAAAAAAACCGATCGAAATCAATTACAATCTGCTATGTAGTTTGTTTTCTGACTGAGAGACACGTGTCTACGAAAGCAACTGGGATAACATGAAGTGATGACAGACAACATTTTTTCAAAACAAAAATGATTTTTTGAAAAACGACCATGGACCATGCATGTGGACTGTATCTTTATCAATATTTATAATCCGTCAATGTTCATTGATCATTTATTTTGGGGCATGGTGTCATCGCGAGAGTTGAACTGGTAATGCGCATAGAATGCTCTAAACTGTCCACTGAGAAAATCTCTTCTAGTCTTTTTAAAAGATTAGACAGTCGGGCATTGTGTAATTCTCTGATTTCAATTGTGATGATGTTCAAGTGGATAGTTTTCCATGAACTAACTTGATGAAGATTGTTTATGAATATATTTAAAACAACAACTAAACCTAGCTTTTAACAATAGGAATAACATGCTGGAATGGGTTTTTATGTGATTGTTATGTCCTATTCCGTTCAACGTTTTGGTATAAAAAGAATAGTTCAACTTCCTGGTGACCAAAATATCTACAGAATCACATAACGTTGGGTAATAACCTCTGTATATTAATAGACTTTATCAAATATCAGGACGCCCTGAAAATCCCAGTGGGTCTGGACCGGGGGTAACTGTGCTGATTGTGGATTTACATGAGAGAAGAAGGGAAGTGGTGGGAACCCAGCAAAGGTGAGACATTGAACCAATATTGTTTTAATGTTGGGCCACCGTCTGTGACGGTGGCCAAACATTAAAACAATATTGGTTCCGTGTCTCGTATTCGCTGGGAAATATCTGGTGGCGGCGGCGGCGGCGGTGGCGGGAAGGAGGGGGAGGCAGTGATGGATTGGGTGCAGTGGAGTCTTTTCTTTTTTCCCGGCCTTCCTGGATTGATGGACAGCTCTTTCGCGGGATCCCTCGCCTGGCAACGCCTCGAATCCCCCCGCGTATCAGACCATCATAATGGGGCCGGAATTTACTCCTTTTCTGGCCGCTTTTTTATCTTCTTCCCCCGCAATGCGCCTAGAAGAATGTATTCTCTCCCCTCGTGCTATTCACACTCGCCCGTGACGTTGACGTGACGTTGTCCCAGCGCCTGTGAAGTTAGACTAACGTAACGTCAGCGTCATTGTGTCATGATAGACGTATTTATCGGCCCTCACACAAGGATTGCTCATTTGTGATTTTATTGACCAAACCAAAAAGATAACTTGATTTATTGTTTACCAGAAAGCACACCAAACATTTCCCACGAGGGAGACCTGAACAGAAGGCTGGTTTCTGAATGATTCCCGTTTTTTCGTGTCCCTTTCCAGCTTCAAAGGGCAGGGAATGTGAAGTCCATTTATTAAAATCAGCTGTTTTGTGCAGGTTAGCACGGATTCGTCACGCCAGGCGTATTGTTTACGTCAAATTTACGTCATGACATATTCCGACGTTATTAATGATAACCTCAATATTTGTAATATGTGGCAATAACTCAATATTTGTTTTTGGAATGTCGAGTTGAATTACTATGAAACAGGGAAAGTTGTGTCTGTCATTCTGACATAAATTTGGTATTTCACTCGCTCAGTTTGAATTTTTTCAGCTGCAATGCCAACTTCGATTAAATTAAATATGACACGTAGTAATTAAAGGGTCAACTGCTATAATGTCTTACCTTAATTCTTCACCCGCTTAGTTATTTTATTTCAAGTTTCACCCACTTGAAGTTGCGTCTCGCTGCCGCGACCCTCAACTTCAAGTGGGTGAAAATTAAATATATTTACTTAATTTGAGACCAAACATTTGCAAACCTTTATGTGTTTAAAGCCACATTTTGTTCAAAACAGATGTGTTTTATTCAGCTATTCACACTGATTAAAAACGACTGTAGTCGTGAAAGGATTAGCCTAAGAGCTAAAATGCATTTCCTTAAATCCCATTTACTTAAAGTTCAAAATGGTGATGAAATTGTCAGCTTTAACTGGATTGCAGAGACTGTAATTGGATAATTATAACACCATATGCACGGCCGTAGAACCTCAAGTGTTAGGGCGGGTCTGCCAATGCTAACACTGGGCGTTTTTTGCGAAACTGATATTGCTAAACCAGTGAGTTCTCTTCGGATTTTTCTTTCTATAATTACTGTTTGTAAATTTGTATTAGCACAACGACTAGTCTCTCAATATCACGTAGGCCTACCATATATTTTAACCTTGGTTTCTTTTCAAATTCACGTTTACTAATTTTAAATATTTGCAGCTTTCTGAGCTTTATAATTCGCGTTCGCATACAGACATTTTAATTAAATGAACAGTTTACAAAGTAGCTAAACATGCTGGAGCTCTGATAACTTACATATGTGTAATATGGCGGAATGTGAGAAATAGCGTTTCGTATTTCATAATTATATAGAATGGTTATTAATGTTAATTACATACATACGATTGCATGTATGACTTATAGTAAAATAACACTTTGTCGCTCGTTATATGATTTGTGATTTTATCCAAATCATAATTAAAACAGTATCTGTGGCCACAGATACTGTTTTAATTATCACTATATTAAATAATAATCCATGGATTATTATTTAATATAGTGCTGATTAATGAGTCACATAATTACCCCATGGTAATTAATGGGTCACATATTGAGAAAAATCTTTACTGGAGCCTGACTGCGCATGTGTGAACAGCGCACCTGGCGGCCAGGTGACAATACCATGTGTTTGTTCTCTTAATGCATGGATCAGATGACACTGGGTGGACGTACCAGCATCCATACGGAGGAGTCCGCCCCGCGTCCCCGCCGCTATGCGTCCCTGTGCTCAGGATCGCCTTAGCAGTCATACGCCGGGATTTTTTATGAAGAGACCAAACCCAGCAAACACGGGACATTGCCCATGTGTTGGTTCAATGTTGGGCCAGCGTCGCAGACGATGGGCCAACGTTGAACCAACACATGGTCAATGCCCCGTGTTTTCTGGGAAGGTGTTTTTTCAACTTGGCATCAGCATAAATATCTTAGTTAGCTCTTTCCGCTTCATTTGAATACCTATGTCATGTTATGAGTCATTATATTTTTTAAAATTATTTTATTGTCCCTGAAGGTCGTCTTAACCCTTACAACGCTGAATTTTTTAATTTTTTTTTGTATAAACCACGGAGACCAAAAGTTTTTTTTCAATTTGAAATCATCATAAATGTCCTAGTTAGCTCTTTCCTCTTCAATTGAATACCTATGTTATGGGTCTATGACCACTATCAATTCGTAATATCTTTCAGTGTGGGGATCGTCTTTAGACGTCAGAATATGACGTCTATAGACGTCATAACTGTCATCTAAAGTCGCGACTATAGTTGTTTTTAATTTGGTTTATTTGCCGATCAAAAATCACTGTTATTGGGAATGAAATGTGTGTTTAAACACTAAAATTTGCAAATGTTTAGTCTCAAATTAAACAAATATCATTAATTTTCATCCACTTGAAGTTGTGGATCGCGGAAGCGAGACGAAATTTCAAGTGGGTGAAAATTTAAATAAAATTTAATTAGCGGGATAAGGGTTAACAGTCACACACCGCGATTTTTTTCAGATTTCAGTATTTTTGAAGTTTTTCATTCACAGGGAAGGCAAATTTGTCCCGATGTCAAACGGTAATAAAAACAAACGCATGATCTTAGGAGAAAACAAATTGTGTTTATAATATTATAAATGCCACTTTTTGTATAAACTAAGGAGGAAAACAATCATATGGATCATTATCTTCTTGATACGAAGTGTTTTTCAGCGATTTCGTTAAGAATATGTCTCGTGTGGAATAGAAAGTACAGGATATGTCCAATAAAGAGAGTGTTCGCCGAAAGGGGAGTGTTACATTTCCCCATATCGCACTCGAAGGAAAACCGTTTTCATTCTATTCCGCGCTTAATTAAATTAGCTTGTGATATGTTATTATTTTCCATACACATGTAATGCAGGCTGTTCCATGATGTGATGACACCCCCTCAGCTTTACCAGGATCATTACTAACCGCGCACACCCTCCCCTCGCCAATCCCTGTTAGACGGGGGGTATACAGAGGTCGTGGTTTATTGTTTAACTACTCCCTCCCCTTGAGGCTACCCCCGGACTGTACCCCGGGGGGAGGGAGGGGCTTCACATTTTGTGAATCCCTCTTGGCTTGCCATCTGGACGTCTCGTCTGATTGCCGCGAGATCCACACGCTAGGTGGCGACACATGAAAGCCTTGTCAAATGCATTTTTATCACTTCTATCCTTTCTGTTTTCCCATCTTCCCTCCTACCCCAGCAGACACAAGACGTTGGCATAATGTTGTTTTCATGTTGGCCTACCGTCTACAACGCTTGTCCAACATTATGCCAATTTTTTTTGTCTGCTTAAACACTGCACACCCGTAGAAAAAATGAAATGAATTGGGCACAATTTTGTGCACATATAGGCTAAATTGGGCCAGGAGAACCTCCTGAGGATGGTGAGATGAGTGAGATGACACTGCCCTCCAGACACAGGATTCGAAATTTGAGCCCTGGCGGTCTGAGGCCGAGCACGCTACCTCTCGGTCACGGGGGCTCCCCGCAATACTAAATTTACGAGTGGATGGGAAAGAAACATTTTTGTTTCTTTCAAACCGCCGAGACCGGGAAACGAACCCCGAACTCCAGCGTGAAAGGCAGCGGTGCTAGCCACTACCCTAGGGCCCCCGCCCTGCACACCCGTAGAGACAGAACAATGAGAATGAGTGTACTTCCCTATAGCATGGAGATAGTAAGCTTCTCAAGGTCGCGACCTCGCAAAGCCTAGCCTTGCTGTATAGAAGATGTATTTTCCTGATCTCTATTGAAAAAATAAAAATATATTAACTGCTCTAGCCTAGAGCCTCCAGGACATCTCTTGTGAGACATCTGCAGTCTCAGGGCTTTTATTCTCGTACAAGTTACGATATATCGTAGGCTTCAGATTGGTCGAGATGACCATCTCGACCAATCTGACGCCTACGATATATCGTAATTTGTACGAGAATACTTTCCCAGGGCTGTCAGATGAAAGGCTTATCAAATGAACTTATACCACCTTCCACTCCATGCCGGAATAAAAAAACACACCCTTTGGCAGTTTGGAGAATGATAAAAATTAGCTGGTGTCATGTCTTAGGAACGAATCAGTTGACCGCTGACCTTCAGCTTGACCTTGAACTTCCATCTATGTCACTTTGCTATATAAAAAAATTGCATACGTAAATATTTCCAATGCATTTAAAAGGTCTGTGTGAGATTATGTTATCAGCAAAAACTGTACAATGAATTGAGAATCACTTTACAAATGTGTGAGGAAAATGAAAACCTGCAAACCCGATGTTGATTTAATGTTGGATCACCGTCGCAGACGTTTACCCAACCTTAAATCAACATTGTATCAGCATTGGGCAAACGTCTCGTTCTTCTTGCTGAAGATCGGAGTTTGAGGGAGGAGGGGGTTGCGCGCTGATTGTAATGACTTGAGGGACCCAGAGGGGGTGTCATCCTCTGATAGAACAGCTTGTAACTTCCTGTTGCCGCCTCCTGTTATAATCAACAGAGGGCGCTATTGTCACCACCCTTTCATCTCCATGGTTCTTATGCTATTTCTTAGATGACCACGATCCCTTGGACATGCACAGCTAGGCCCCATATTTGTTTAGTTGAGGGAATAATGAAAGATACGATAAGAAATCTATGTTAGTTGTAAAGTTTGATTTTGTAACTTTTTTGGAGGTGAGAAATATGGGCGAAATCAGAATCCAAAGATATTGTTGTTAAGTGTTCCACTTTGGTCAAGTCCCAGCAATTAAAAGACATCACAGCAGTGCCGGCTCAATGTTGGTCCAACCTCGGGGACGTTGGTCCAACATTGAGCGACCATTAGTGACCATGGCGTTATGACCAGTCACATCAAAGGCGGTGTAACCATGCCGCTGTTACACAGGGGTGTCATCAGTTCACGCGTCACAGACAGCTAGACTCGAACCCGTGACGTCCCTCGTCGGCCTGAATTCCCACGTGATCCACGGGTTGCGTCACAAAGTCCCCGGACAGTCGCTAGGTGGCCTGCTCATGGCGGCCAAACAATCACTAGGTGGCACCCTCCTCGCGGGATCTCGGTAGAATGTGATTAATAAGGACAATTGGCGCTGATATTACGGAGTGTCATCTTTTAAATAAAAAGCGACCGTTACAATGCGCGCGCCGCATATTATGACGCGTGAGTCACGTGAGTTATGACGCAAGTTAGTTACCAACTGTTCACTAGAGGCCTCTGTCGACAGACAATTCAACAAAAGTAATCAAGAAATATCTTCCCAAGGCTGCCGTCAGTCTTTTGCAGTTCACGATTAAAGTGAAATTTATTTCTGCACAGACAGGATAATATATTTTATCATTATAGTAGCTTTGTTCCTGGGATGAATCAACGACCCCGGTTTCGAGCCCTGGTGAAACGATCATTGTTTCTTTTGCCGTAATTTGGGGAAAAAAAAACGAGGAAAAACCTCCATGTGTAAACTTAGCTCTATTTCGTAAACTGTATGACTGTTAGCAAAGAGTCTACACTCTTTTCTGTTAGTCCTTTACCCATCCATTTAGTCTCCAAGATTGGTATCTAATCCTTCAAGCGCTTGAAAAAAAAATATTTCCACCCTCTTTAAATGGGTGAAAATTGCTCAAATTTGTATAATTTTAGACCAAACATTTGGTCCTAGCCTATTTCTATTCATTTCTTCGCATTATTTTTTTTCAAAGAAATATTGCTTCTGTCTGCAATTCGTGTCAACAAGTTCTTTTCCACCATAAATAAACAAACCTTCCCGATATAAAAGCGATCCAAAATCGTGCGCCATTCAAAAATCTCTGGAATAAATTCCTGCGATTATTGAATGCACTCGCTGACCTCGTGGAATGCGTGTAATATAAAATAATAATTATATTTACAGTGATCCAAGAGTTCTTATAGAAAGGAAAAAACTAATAACACATGT
The DNA here is from genome assembly GCA_964017125.1 of Flabesymbios commensalis. Taxonomy (NCBI): domain Eukaryota; kingdom Metazoa; phylum Annelida; class Polychaeta; order Terebellida; family Flabelligeridae; genus Flabesymbios; species Flabesymbios commensalis. The sequence continues at coordinate 9,912,869 of OZ024906.1, forward strand.
CGAAAAGGATAATAAAATATAGTCCCAGGAAACACCATGCGTTGATTCAATGTTGGGTTAATGATGGGCCACCGTCTACGACGTTGGCCCAACATTAAGCCAACAGCTTCGTGTTTGCTGTAGTTAAACCCACCTAATGATCGTCACTTGAGGCGATTTTACGACTTAATTATTTTATTGACCTGACGTAAGGTTCCCTTGGTGGCAGTCTATGGGACTGGAGGCTTCTGGCAGCAGTATGGGCAGGTTGGAGATTATTACACAAATGACGTCACCACAGTGTTTAAGCAGGTGTTCACCAGAGGGTGTTGTATCACGCTGTGCTGTTTAGCCTAGGTCAAAGGTCACGGTGTATATATGTGTGAATTGCTTATTCGTTACTCAAAGATTTGTTAAACTTACATACCTCTTGCATATATAAAAATTATATATAATGATTGTATATTAATTATATATAAAAATGAGGTAAAACTGCTAGGGAGAAATGAAATTAATGGCCACCTTTGTGCACATGTAGACTAAACTGGGCCAGGAGAACCTCCTGAGGATGGTGAGATGAATGAGATGACACTGTCCTCCAGACACAGAGTTCAAAATTCGAACCCTGGCGGTCTGATGCCGAGCACGTTAACCCTCGGCATAAATATCAGGCTCGACAGAAATTGTTTGTCACCTTATTCATTCGTTTGAAACTCGAAATTGCCTACAGCTGCAAACAAGTAGCAAATAGTCCATTTATTTTAGCAGTGACAGCACATACCCGATAAACTCAGTATTTACAGCACACATTCTATACAACTCAGGCACATGAGACTGGGAATTCCTTTAATTATTACAATTTTGATTGAAGAAATACCCTCAGAAATACCCAAATACCATCCATAGGCATATCTGTATATTATATAGGCTTTCCTGGGAGCTCTAAGGGATAACAAGACTTCGCAGTGACAGTCTGGCAACAATACTTGACAAAACCAGCAGTGACAGTACACACCCGATAAAACCCGGGGACGTGAGCACTGAGCCGTCCTCCGTGATAGACCTACATTAATAACAGACAGGATTCCCTCTCTTGGCATTCCAGAGGTATCCCCGGGGAAACCCCGCGTGCCCGTAGTTAACCCACATCCGCTGGTGTCCTCTATTACAAGGGTGTAGCCAGAAGTATTATCTAGGTAAAGTAGATGAAATTTTTTTCTCGTAAAAAGTTTTTAGCGAGTATTCTGAGTTGAAACCAACAAAATAGAATCAGTTGGTTCTATATATATGATGAAAAAGAAGGCATCCGAATCTATTAAACATTTTTGCTCTGGCTTAGCCATCTTGTCACTCAGAAGCCCTCACACGAACCTCGGACGAGGGCCCCTGACTCAGCCAGCGATGTGAGGACTTGTCTGTGGGAAGTTGACAATGTCATATTTCTAAATATTATTTCGGAAACCTTCGAGCTGCCCCGTCCCGCGATAATTTATGCAGTCTGCGAAATAATCATTATATACAAGCCTTGATGTCCGACCACATACTCTGTCAAATTATACAAGATTGACCTGAGAGCTGAATGGCTTGACATCGGGGATCTGTGTTCTGGTAACGCTTGCCTAAATCACACCTTCAGATATCTTGACAGTGTGATCATTATTATGGTGACATGATCTTCTAATATGCGGCTATTACGCTAATGAACATGACTGTGACTATATGGTATACCGCAAATTTGTTTAAATCCTTTCAAGTCTGAATTTACCATTGTCATCTTCATTCACAACCCGATACATTAGAGTGGCATCAAAGAGTCTATAACAATATGTCAATGACGGAATTGTAACGCTGCTTACAGTGGTACCGCCGAGAAGCCTGATCAGATCAGTCACGTAAAATAGAAAATTACAGATAATATTACACACAATGTTGTACAGAAGAGCACGCGGAATCAGAAAAAAATATTATTGTTATTTATAGCAACACATTGTTCTAGACTCTTTGGTATAGCACACCGATCACGATAACTTGTAGTTTTACAAAGCACGAAGCTGTCCATTCTATTATTTTAAAACTCTAATTCGAGGTACATTCGTGATTTGGGGCTCGGTATTTAAAGGCGCAGCAGGCCTGCTGCCAGACCCATGATTGACTGATCATCAAAGCCGTCAAACAGCTAACAGCACACATTGTCCTAATGCTGGTTGAATGTTGAGTCAGCGGTGCAGACGTTGACAAATCACTAAGCCAACATTAGGTCAAGGCCTCACATCGGATGGGGAAACAGCTTCATCATCATTCCCAGCAAAGACAACACATGGAGCCGGTGTTGATTTAATGTTGGTCCAGCGCCGTAGACGGTGGACCAACATTGAATCAACATTGAGTTCAACGTCGCGTATATATTGGGTTGTTGTCGCTACTGGCAACAGCAGCATCACCAGCAGCAGCAGCAGCAGCAGCAGCAGCAGCAGCAGCAGCAGCAGCAGCAGCAGCAGCAGCAGCAGCATCAGCAGCAGCAGCAGCAGCAGCAGCAGCAGCAGCAGCAGCAGCAGCAGCAGCAGCAGAAACAGTAGCATGAGCAGCAGCAGCAGAAGCAGTACTAATAGAAGCAGCAGAAACAGCAGCAGCAGCAGCAGCAGCAGCAGCACATGCAACAAAAGCAGTAGAAGCAGCAATAGCAACAGCAGCAGCAACAACCTCATCATCATCATTATCAGCAGCAGCAGTAGCAACACCAGCAGCAGTATTAACAGCATCCTCAGTGTTCCTAGAAGACGGGTTATCCCCCTAGCAGTGTGCTGGCACGTGGTTTGTTCCTGTGGGGTCTACTCGCGTGCTGCAGAGCCCTAACACACCACTCACTCACGGGTGGCGTGTAAGATCCAATCAATCTATACTGTAAGCACAGCCAGGGGATCGCATGCTCAGCAACAGTCAGATCAGCGTTCGATTCCAGGATATGCACTACTAGTAGGCCCGTACTGGTAAATCTGCGTTGAGTACAGTCTCCGGATCTAGGACGTGTCTCGTCCTTGAGTTTCTACACAAGGAGATACAATACAGTGACGACATATCTGCACATTTCAAAGAAATACCTACTAAAACGGGGATATCATAAATAACGTCAAGTGATTTTTTTCCCCGATGATATATAAAAACGTGATCTAATCATATACTGCTATATAGCACCACCTATTTTTCTCGCGAGAATTGTTTCAGCCGGTTTCCATGGTGATATTATAAAATATATCTGACTAATTGTAACAACAAGTGTTTGTCTGTGGAAATGGTAATAATTGAAATACCATGAATTGCTTTTTTTATGGTGACATAAGAAATAACGCAAAATGAACATAGAGTCAGCTGATTTTGCAACGGAGATATAGGAGAGCATACAGTAATAGGGGCTGACAGACACTCTATGTCTATATCTGATGCCATCGACTTATACCTCAATATGATATGAAAAGTTGTGTTACAAATATTGATATATGATGGACAGAATGGCAATAATTGACCTGAACACTTTATAATCTGGGGTCATAGTAATACACTATTATGACTGTTACTGACCTGCTTATAATACTGGTAACTGATACGGGCTGAAAGACAGCAACACTGTGATCTTGTCAACATTTACACCATATTTTAATACAAGATATACTTACATATTCCGCTTATTAGTACCCACGGTTTTCTGGATTAACCAGTCTCGGTGACATGACGTTGATCCGCATAATAACTTTATTGGATAATTAGAAATTGATGCATGGAATAATCAAATATTTCAATTTGGATACTATGCTCGGTATTGGACGTCCAGTGATGGTAAGTACCGCGCATTATGCCGTACAACGCTGAAATATTTTAGTATGAACCATGGAGACCCAAGGGTTCATTTCAATTTGAAATCATCATAGATGTCTTCGTCAGCTCTTTCTGCTTCATTTGAATACCTTTGTTATGGGCCTACACACATTATAAATATTTTAATTCTTACAGTGCGAGGATCGACAGAATCTGACGTCCACTGACGTCTAAGGTCGATCCCCGCACTATAATGGTGAACTCCAGTGGCGGATTCAGAGTGGAAGGGGGGGGGGTCTGGGGGAGTTCCGATCCCTCTTTTCCAAAACTAAATTGTCTCAACATCGATTAGAATTGCCAACATATCGGTGGTCACCCCCCCCCCCCCTCGATATATTAGATGAGAATACTACCACCTACATTTTATTACCCCTCTTTCAAAATCGTGGATCTGCCCCTGAATTCTATGTCACACACTCGATAAATCGGATTCTTCAAATAAATATTCCTATAAATAATCCACTACACATGTTAAAGCAGGGATTGGGTGGGGGGTTCCCATAATTCGCCAGTTTCTGTCCACACCAGTTTCTCTATCCTGTTTCCTCCAGTATTTTGTTTTATTTCAATATATCATCCCCTTGGTTATGAAAGGGTGTATATGCCACTTTGTAAAGTGGCAGATATACCCTTTCATATCCAAGGGGACGGTATAGGCCTATTTTAAAATATATGATGCCTGCATCTTCTGGCTATATCAGGTATATCCTAAACATAATTTGGCCATTGACATTCTCATTGTCCCAAAATTTTGTATACAAACTCATCTGTTAAAATACAGAAAATATAAAAGATGATTATTATTATAATTGGATAAGGTTAGTTTAATGACTGCTATATATAATTTATAGCACGAAAACATACATTTGCAAATAATGCATACACATGGCATAGCAGCATATGATAATACACACATTACATCATACTATATTGTATCAAATATATAAATATTCCAGGGAATGGATATCACTACGATGATAATAACCCTTTCAGTGTGGGGACTAGCTTTAGACGTCAGAATCTGACGTCTATAAACGTAAGATAACGTCAGATTCTAACGTCTTAAAGTCGATCCCCGCACTGAAAGAGTAAACTATTTCTAATGGCCGTAGACCCACAACATAGGTATTCAAATGAACCGGAAAGAGCAAACTGAGAAATTTATGATGTTTTCAAATTGAAAAAAAACCTGTTGGTCTCCATGGTTTATAGAAAAAATATTGAGGCGCCTTAAGGGTTAAGGGGTCATTCACAAAGAGGCAGATACGACCCTTTAACACCAAAGTGATGATATATGACAATGTTAATAAGTGAATTAGGATATAGTTTACTAGTGATATATAATATATATATCAGCGCATTGGTATTAAAGAGTCGTATCTGCCACTTGACAATGTGGCAGATAGCACCCTTTAATACTAAGGTGTAATGGAGGTGTACAGAGAAGTCTGACCTGTATATATACAGTGAGCCACATGGACAAACATATACCAGCAGGGTCCGGTACAGACAACCACCGCCCCAATATTATTACACGCGAGTATTATATAGTAAATATTTATACTAGCAGGGTCCGGTACGGACAACCCCACGTGTACAAAATGGGAGGTGTTTTTTGTACTTTTGTTGGACCAAAGTGTACTCAGGTGTCACCAAATATGACAAAATTATTAATCCAGTCCCTCCCCCACTCTATGTTTTTGCTTTGTGAAAATTGTTTGCATGATTGTAGGCGAATACAAACAAAGAGCGGTCTACAAACGCTGTAGTTGTCAATGGTCGTAACAGTGTACTTGAAACTTCCGGTGCGATTTATCATGTTAATTGGCAAGTTTTCTATGGCTGTGATGAACCATATTTTGTTTGCACACACTAGGCTAGTGCCGGTGATCGCCACCTTAATCAAGCTTGCCTGGTACGGGTGATGAAGTAGGCGGTTCTTCCAGAGTGAGGCCTTTCCATTGTACTTCAGTTTGGCTGAATGTTTACTTTATCGCCTTACCTCTGCAAGGATTTCACTATATTAGCCTACGTACTGTGCAATTTATCAATTAATTTGGTACATGATTGATTATTTTAGAACGTTTCACAGCACACTATAAGAGCAGTGCTTGACTGACCACGTACAGCGACCGGGGTGATGGTTTGGATGAAGACTGTTTACCTGGATTACGGACCAAATGCCACACTCTCCCCCACATAAACTGATAAAACAAACGTTTTTATTCTGGCAAATTCTGTTGGCAATGCTGACGCCTTTTCTATGTTAAGAAACACAAACTATTTTAGTTTGAAAGCTCAGCCTCAGCCATTTTTGTAATGTGTGGACCTTTGATCTTTGATGCTTTCATAGCATTGTGCTGATTTCAAATTGGGAGATTTAGAAAACGTATTAAACTATCCATTTTATTATGCAAATAATATCTAAAATTAAAAAGTGTTTGATAGGTTGGAGAATGCATAGCAGGCCGAGGCTGCTGGCATTTTAGGCCCGGCTGCAGGCGCGCAACAGCCAAAGCCCAGCAAATACGAGACATTGGAAAATGCTGCTTTAATGTTGGGCCAGCGTGGTAGACGATGGACCAGCATTAAAGCAACATTTAGTCAATGTCTCATGTTTGATGGGAGGATGCTCTTGTCTTCTTAAGCCTGGCTGCGGCATGGTGTATAACAACCAAAGGGTGTGAGTCTTAGATTTGGCTACTGGTGTGCAGGAGCTAAAGGGTGCGCTTGGCCTCCTAGACCTGGCTGCTGGCTTGCAACAGCCAAAGGGTTCGAGTCAATATTGACTGCTCCACTGTGTTTGCCAATTCCGGATTACTTCTTCGCTTCAACCGTTCCAATAAGAAGGGACACTTATATTAAAAATTGTATGTTTGCCATTCCTGATTGCTTCTGTGAACGAGCTTTTTCCGCGCAAAAATCAGAATAATGGTCTCTATCTGTGGCAGTATTGATATTTATTGTAACAAACGCGTAATAATAAATAACAGCCACTGCGCAAAACCAGGGTAGTGAATTCCAATATCCTGATGACATTACAAGCTCCCAGTAAGCACGACACATTTGCTGGGTAAGTGCATTGACGGATTCAGAGGGCGGGTCCAGGGGGGGGGGGGGGGTTCCCTTCTTTCTTTCTAAATTTGCTTCAACATCTTTCAAAATTGCCACAGTATCTGTCTGTATTTGACAGTCTAAATTTGGTAGTGTCTCAAGTTGAGGCACTACCCTAGTAAGTCAGAGTCTCAAGCGCCCTCACTATATTAGCTAAGAAGACTAAAACATCATCGTTTAACACGTAAATTATTAGAAAAAATTCAATTGGAGCCCCTCTTGTTTAATATTCAGGACCAGCCCCTGAAGTGAGGTAGACAGCCTGGCAGTCTGGGTCACCAAGCACATCAAACCCCAAAAATAAAAAATTGTCTATTTTCCTTCATCAAATCTATTGAGATTCTTTGATCAAACCCGGAATATTACGTGTTGGCTCTGTCGGATCGACGACCATTGACTAATAAAATGCAGAGTTGGAAAAAGTAGTTTCTGACATTGTTTTTATTTCACGTTGATTGAATGATAGAAAATTGAAACGAAATGGAGTAGGAATTGCAAAGAAAATATATTTTCTGTGGCAGATACATCATGTAACCCTTTTAGTGCGGTGGTCGACTTTTGAATTTAGAATCTGACGTGAAAAGTCGATCCCCGCACTGAAAGGGTAAAATATTTATAAATGATAAAATAAATATTCTTATGATGCGGAAATAACTTACTAAGATATTTGTGATAATTTCAAATTGAAGAAAACTCTTTGGCCACCACAGTATTTAAAAATATTTTAGTACTGTAAAGTTTAATCATTAAAGCGATGAAATAACTCTTAAAGCGCTAAAGTATTTGATATAAGCCAAGAGACCAAAGGGTTTTTTCAATTCATAAATGTCTTAATTCATGTCATTAGGAATACCTATGTTATAAGATTGTGGGACTACGGCCATTATAAATGTTTCACTCTTTCAGTGGTGGGACCGCCTTTAGACGTCATAAACTGTGATGACGTCTAAAGGCGGTTCCCGCGCTGACAGGGTTAATACTGAGCATGCCTAGAACCAGGAGATGTTCTAGGAGCAGAGACAGCTGTGGTTGGCGGCAGGACTCCCACATCACCAGCCATTACCACGACCAGGCGGCAACAATTTGCAGCCTCCTGAACCAGATTTCCAGGAGCACCCCTCCCCCCCCCCCCCCCGCGATACGACCACCGCATGGATGCACATCCTTCAAGGCGTCTTGGTCAACACCAACCGCTGCCTCAATGCTGGCTTAACAATGAACCAACGTGTCTGCAACGTTTGTTTCACTTGATCATCTAAATCATTCGGTGCAACGTAAACTCTGAAATGTTGCGGACAAAGTATGGTATTCTAACCACTAATTTAAATCACTACTGAATAACGGCGGTGAGTGGCTGATCACTTCATGTGACAGGCAGAGTCAATCTGTGGTATTGGTTTGAAATATAATACTATACTTGGTCCAATTTTCCTTCACACAAATTGCAAAGAACTCACAAACACGCTCTGACTGGCAAATTGTATCATTACGAATGGCTGAATGATGCAAATAAAAATACATAAATCACTACTGTGTACTGGAGCTCTCGCTAAATTCTCATTCACGATAATTCTGGAAATCTCCCGGTGTAAATCTCCCCATGTACGGTATTAGATGTAGATGGGCAGCCCGCCAGACCACCATGGATTTATAACATACTATACAACACATGATAATGGCGGCTAGTACTCTATCTGCCAGGGTGCACTGACCTCATAGATTCACGTGAGATTTATACTCTGTGATGTAACAATGTGTGATGTCATAGCTTTCAGGTTTCGCGATTTTATATGTGGGATGGATGAATGAATGAATGAATGAATGAATGAATGAATGAATGAATGAATTAATTAATGTATGAATGAATGAATGAATGAATGAATGAATGAATGAATGAATGAATGAATGAATGAATGAATGAATGAATGAATGAATGAATGAATGAATGAATGAATGAATGAATGAATGAGTTCACAGAAGGATGATGGTGCACATACATGTATATACCAGGGCAGCTAAACTGGGCTATGAGAGCATCCATCATGAGAATGGTGAGATGAATCAGCTGACACAACTCTTAAAACACTGGATTCAAGACCGAGCGCGCTACATCTCGGTAACAGCTATTTAATAACTTTATTATTTGCCAACTTTGTGAATATTATTCATATCGGTATTAAATCATATCAAGCCTTTTTAGCTATGAATTACATCAAACAGAACTGTTTATCAACCGAATCCGATGAATGAGACCGTTTAGATGTTACGAGACCAGATCGCGTCTATGTTCAGGTCTTCTCTACCTTAATGTGAAGGGGCCCTAGGCGAAATTAACGTTGATACACTGGTTTCAACCTTAACTCGGAGAGGCCGCCATTAACGTGATCGCCTAGGCATTCGAGAAAGGGGACACAAGGACATTTCTCTGAAAACCCACGCAGGATCAGCGGGGTTCGAACTCGAGACGCATGCATGACTGGCGAGGCAGCCAGACGATCTAGCAAAGCGACACCTCCCCTTTTCTTCTCTATTTTAATATCTGGAATATCTATTATTTTAACAATGGACTTCTAGCTCAGATCCAGGTTGAGTCGGTGTTTCTGTGTTTCCATTGACCGGATGTTTGGGGTTCGTCTAATCACCGCACCTGACAGGTCTAGTACTACAGGCTCGCCTGACGATGACTGACAACACGTGTGTGTGTGTGGGGGGGGGGGGGGGGTTGTTTTCTAATCTGCACTATGTAAATTCTCATTTCTGCTTTTCTTGATATATTTTTAATGAAGTCATTTATGAGAAGCCTGTCACATTCACAATAATGACCTAGTATTATATCTTACACTTTGGTATTTTTTATGATAAATTTTTTTTTACCTTGAGAAAGGAAGGTCGACAGCAATTCAAGTCTCATCTGACACTATTTCACTCTTATATCCTACATTGAACATGCTCAAAATATCCGCTGAATACCTGTTAATGCTTGCGTGGGCAATTTGGTTTTGCTCATTGCAAAAAGAAATGTATTATACAAGAGAATTATAAAATATAGTTTTATTTTCATTTGTCATATACTATCTATGGATGTCATACGGACTGTTTGACTTTACTTCAAATTGCTGAAGGGGTTTCACCCCCCCCCCCTCCTTAGATCCACTACCCCAGTCAGCACAATACACTGACCCAATGTTGGTTCAAGATTGGACCATCCTCTGCGACGCTGGTTCATTATTGAACTAACATTGTCTCAGTGTATTGTATTTGCTAGGACTGTGAGATCTCATGTGTTGCATATTATAAATACTAGAGGCTACTTGGGAGGATAAGGGGTACTACTTAGTAGGATGACACACGCTGGCACTTGTAGTCATTATTAGCTGTTATGATTCACTCTAGCTCCCAGTCTCCTCTATGGACCTGTCTGTATTCTCGTACAAGTTACGATATATCATAGGCTTCTGATTGGTCGAGATGGCCATCTCGACCAATCAGAAGCCTACGATGTGTCGTAACTTGTACGAGAAAACGGGACCTGTCTCTTCTCCCGTCCACTTCTACACTTCATCATTGCGCAGTGTTTGTTTTCTTTATATTAGCCTAAGGGGCCAGTTCTGTTGTTTTTGTTTGTCTTAGGGGGTCGGCCTTAGATAAACACGTGGACAGGCGGCGCTGTTAGCTCTGATTGGTCCACACAGATGCTGCCCTGACCTTGGGGTGTCAATCAAAGGTCAAGGTTACTGGGCGGGAAAACTGGCGCCATCTGACGACAGTGATAGACGTAAAATAATAATCATGTTTGCCAGATGGGATAATATCCATGAGCAACACTAGATGGGATAACAAAACTACACAAGTGTTCTTCGCTTGCTAATTCAAAACCCACTAACACAGCAATAAAAGAGGCTGCAATTCCTTAAAATATAATCCTGTAATGTAATTATATTAAATTTGCACTTTTATAAACGCTTGTAGGCCTATGATTAATTTCGTAATTACCTGAAGTAACAGTGAGTACAATTCGAAATATTTTAAAACTTATGTTATTAATTTTGAATTATAACATGTAAATGGTCTAATTTAATTACTAACATATAAGGCTAAATATATCGAGATATAACAAAAGTCAACAGTTTGTTTCCCATCAAAGATTTGGTGTTTTCACTTAAAATTATGTTCTGATTATCTCATATTTTGTCATGTGTTCTAAAAACTGTTCACATGAAGATACCTATATCATAATGATTTATGTAGAAGTTTGCTCTATTATACGTGCAAAAAATCCACCCCCCCCCCCCCCTCCCCTCTATGTCTTACAGAGTACTCCATCATTGACTCAAGGCCAACCCACTTTGTTCTTGATGGACCTGACAAACTATACTACATGTATACAAACTACTTAGCACACAATAACAATATCTCTAGGGTTGCTTGACACATATTCTGACTGAAAGGAAATTCTTTCCAGATTAGCAGAATACTTACCACTGGACTGGGATTTCCATAACCATGTATGTTATTCTCGATGAACAAATTTCATGCTTCTGTGTTTTTCAAACAGATGGTGTGAGATGGCATGTTTAGCTATTTATTAATCCTATAAGCGCTAAAATAAATAATTTAAATGTTCACCCACTTGATGTTGTGTCTCGCGACGACAACATAAAGTGGGTGAACATTAACCATATTTGTTTAATTTGAGACCAAACTTTTACAGATCTTGATGTTTAACTCATAGCATTCCCTGTAACAGTGATTTGATTGGCTGATGAAACAAATGTGACCCGTCACGCAAGAAGGTACTCCCCCGCGGGTTTCTCACAGTTATTTATGACGTTATTAAAATTTCAATTTAATGATTACATAACTAGTTTTGAATTATTAAAAATCTCATAAAACAAAAAGAGATAATTATTTTTCAAAAATTATTTGAGTTATCCAAACAGAAAGGACACGGCTTTTTGAAATTTGTACATCTTATAAATGTTGGTGAATATTTGCTTGTAAAAACAATTAAAAACGTAGTAGGAACTGCAAACATTAAACATATCGAAGTCAACGTAATAGTGCTAATTTTGATAACACCATTATATTGTTTAATTATATAGGCCTACACATAGTTCAGCTATTGTTAAATCCGTACGTTGAACTTATTCTTAGATCATTGTGGAAATTGTCTAGTACAATAGTGTAAAAAAAACTGTTATCATCAATGCATGACATTGAACCTTGCTGTTTGTCATGAGGCCTCCCTCACCCAGCCTCACCTGACTGGGTCAACCAATAACTCCCCCCGGGTCACCTGTGTACGGGCGACCTGATTACCCGCATCAGGGCAACCTGAAATCAAACCTCAATATATCATCTACATGCGGATACAACATGTCATCTACATGAATAACATGGTAGATGCTATTCAAAACATAGTCAATTAAAACCTAGCGCATCTGATGGTGTGTTAGGTTAATTAAACGTTAAATGTTACAGGTTTACTTGCATATACCACGAAAATAATGATAGTTTCAGTTTTCATTTGATACATTATTCTTGTTTTATCCCTTAACCCTTTCACCACTGAGGCCCGTTTTTATGTGCTGAATGCCATAGCATTCAGCACATAAAAACGGGCCTCAGAGGTGAAAGGGTTAAACCGCTAAACACGACTTTAGTTGTTTTTAATTTGTTCTATTAGCTGATAAAAATAACTATTATTGGGAATAAAATGAAGGCTTAAACATCAAGATTTGCAAATGTTTGGTTTAAAATTAAGCAACTATATGGGTATTTTTCAGTCACTAAAACACCAAAATTTGCAAACGTTTGGTCTCTAATAAAACAAATATGGGTAATTTTCACTCACTTGAAGTTGTGTTTCGCGGTAGCGAGACACAACTACTAAGTGAAAATTTAAATAAATTTACTTAGCGGGATAGGGTAAATATTGACTAGTGTAATTTTGTACGTGATTAAATCTGACATAATGGTGTCAAGTCAGGTTGAAAATTATATCACATACACCGGGAACAGTGTTTTTCTGAGATGAAGGTCTAATTTGACCTCTTACATCTGTACTGGAACTCTCGCTAAATTCTCATTCACGATAATTCTGGAAATATTCCGATGTGAATCTCTCAATGTACAGACTAGTATAGACTAGATTATAAACATCAAGATTTGCAAATGTTTTGTCCTAAATTAACCACGTATGGGTAATTTTCACCCACTTAAAGTTGCGAGTCGCGGTAGCGAGACGCAACTTCAAGTGGGTGAAAATTTAAATAAAAAACCTTAGCGGGACATAGGTTAATATTGACCGGTGTAATTTTGTACGTTTAATCTGACATAATGGTGTCAAGTCAGGTTGAAAATTATATTATATACACCGGGAACAGTGTTTTTCGGAGACGAAGGTCTAAATTGACCTCTTACCTTTCTGTACTGGAACTCTGGCTAAATTCTTATTCACGCTAATTCTGGAAATATTCCGGTGTGAATCTCCCCATGTACAGACTAGTATAGACCAGATTATAAACATCAAGATTTGCAAATGTTTTGTCCTAAATTAACCACGTATGGGTAATTTTCACCAACTTGAAGTTGTGGATCGCGGTAGCGAGACGCAACTTCAAGTGGGTGAAAATTTAAATAAATTACCTTAGCGGGACATGGGTTAATATTGACCGGTGTAATTTTGTACGTGACTAGATCTGACATAATGGTGTCAAGTCAGGTTGAAAATTATATTATATACACCAGGAACAGTGTTTTTTCTGAGATGAAGGTCTAATTTGTCTCCTTACATCTGTACTGGAACTCTCGCTAAATTCTAATTCACGATAATTTTGGAAATATTCCGATGTGAATCTCTCAATGTACAGACTAGTATAGACTAGATTATAAACATCAAGATTTGCAAATGTTTTGTCCTCAATTAACCACGTATGGGTAATTTTCACCAACTTGAAGTTGTGGATCGCGGTAGCGAGACACAACTTCAAGTGGGAGCTATAATTGAAATCGATCACCGGAAGAATTAAAAATGCCGGTAACAATGGCACAGGCAGTGCCACGTGACCACTTGATGAGAGAGCCTACTCACATCTCTAGTTATTAACGCTTTAACCCTTACAGCGCTGAGATATTTTTGTGTCAACCATGGAAACCAAAGGGTTTTTTCAACTTGAAATCATCCTAAATTTCTTAGTTTAGCTCTTTCCTCGTCATTTGAATACCTATGTTATGTGTCTACGGCCAAATAAATATTTGTTCTCTTACAGAAAGGGTTAAGGTTCAGATCGAACGATTCATACCCCCCCCCCCCTATGCAAGGAAGGCTTATAGATAAAACATTTAAAATTATAAATTCATAATCATGATTCACTATTTAGGATATTTTGCTTCAAAACTGTGATGTTTTGCAGGTCCAACATAGCAGTGAATCATAAGTCTGTAGCCCGCCGATCTATATCCAAGAAATTGAGCTGAAAAACGTGAACATAATGTTATAATTGATCATTATCGTGTGTAGATGTGTGCGGGACATAAAGTGTCATTAAGTAAGGCATTATGGTCCTGGGACATAAAGGGTCGTTAAGTAAAGCCTTCTGGTCCGGCTGCTAGCATGTTACACATCTATTACGTCTGACCCCCTTATTACCCCCGGGGTGCCAGAGCTGGCACCCCCGGGGGTAATAAGGGGGCCAGACCCCGGGGCTACTAAAGATCGGGGGTGCTAGGCTGCGAATTACCCAATGGATGGTAATTTACCCCACGGGGGATAGGGAGTTAACAGAGGAGATCCAGAGACAGCCCGGCTCAGGGATAGGGGTGTATATACTACAGGGGGTGGGGATCAGATCCAGGAAGGGGTGTATACCAGGGGTGTGATGACAGGGGTATAGGTCACTCAGGGTCACCCTAGCAGCAGGGGTAAACATCACACGGTGCTGTCCTTACCCCCCCCCCACCCTCATGCTGACCACTGTTTTTTCATCATCGGTTGTATATATCAATAAATAAGGAAGTATTAAATGTAAAATAGGAGAAATGGTATAAAATGTTATTATGATTTGACATAAATATTTGCAATGGAGGGGATTAAGTCTCGTATTCCACCCAAGACCAATCGAAGGGTGATTCATCAGCCAATCATCGCCGTCATTCAGTTGTTATTTAAATTAGGGGTAGCTTGGTTAACACCCCCTCCCCCCCCCACGAAATATAGTTTACATTTTAACAAGTGTTCATTTCGCTTCTAAAAAACTACTCTAACCAGGTAGCAATAATTTATTTGTATTATATAACTTACTTTATCTTCATCTATCATGTGTTTTTTTCCATTCATATCAAAATACTTTATACA
This sequence comes from Flabesymbios commensalis, assembly GCA_964017125.1. Taxonomy (NCBI): domain Eukaryota; kingdom Metazoa; phylum Annelida; class Polychaeta; order Terebellida; family Flabelligeridae; genus Flabesymbios; species Flabesymbios commensalis. The sequence continues at coordinate 9,928,188 of OZ024906.1, forward strand.
ACTATATAACAATTGTCCAACTAATTCAATTGAACGAAATATTCCACCAAAATCATAATTGGATTGAACAAGAGCGTCTGTTATGTTATGTATTATTTCATGAGCAGCAGATGTGGCACATTTAAAAGGAACATATTTTATTAATGATGACATCATGCTGTTTGTACATATACCCTGTCATCAGACGTGATGCCACCTAGTGAGTGCTCCCCTCATTAGATGGGGGTAAATATCCTGATTAACATTGTCTTGGGGCGATACACGTGGCCCTTATTATTTTACCGTTATATCATTGTGGAGGATAACTCTTCAGTCCTAGGGCTGAATTAAAAAAATGTCACCCATTTCATCCACTTTATGTCAACAGCTGAAGACGGTGGGAATTAAAACATTATATGAGTTAACTGTGTTAACAGAGTTGATACCGTTGAATAATGACAATGTTGTGTGTTTAAGACTTATCTCAATGTAATGTTTCAATAATGGAACTGTACGAACGGATTGTACCCATCTAAAATTGCGTTAAAAAATGGGCAAACAATAACATTGCGTGGGTATTTTCCATTAGTATTTTCCATTACTCAACATTTAAAACAACATTTATAGGATCAATTCGGCGGGAAAACCTACTTTGTCAGTTCAAACTTACACCACAAAATGAGCTCTCCTAAAATACCTTAAGTGAAGTGTTCTTGTAGAAGTATAAACAAACCCTTGGGATAGTACGAAATGTAGATTTAAACCGCCACTTTCCGTTATGTCACTGTGAATGGTGACAGGTTAGAACAAGTGGCGGTATGATTCTACTCTTCTTAGTACCCCTCGCGGGGGGTAGTAGTACCCCTCGCGGGGGGTAGACCACCAGTTGATATGGTAACGTCACCAGACATAATTATGACAGATGTAAGTGGAGACCAGCTGTCACTCAATGTGTCCTGCTGGCTCTGGACACGCCCACTTTTCAGAGATCCATGTGACGTCATGGGATCCTCTTAAAACCACGATCTAAGGGCAGACCCGGAATTTTGAAACAAGGGGAATTTAATCCCCAGAAAACTGTCAATTTAGCTCATAAACAAGAGATTTGGATTTATGACTACTATTATAACTAGTGCTATTAAAGCCCACATCCTTCTTATTTTTATGGATTGTGGTATTTTTAATAGGAATACTTGTATTCAAAATATACATAGAGGTTAAGATATAAATATACAGTAACTTTGTTGCCCAAAAACACATATAAACCAGTAATAACTGGTAGATTCTAAGCTTCGAAAACTACAAAAGTGTCTCTGTTTTTGCCACTTGCAAACGTGTGCATTTCCTCCAGCCCTATTTTAAAAACTATACCATTTTCCACTTGTATCAGCGACATATCCAATAAACCATTCCGCATTACTATGATTGCATCTTTGCCACTATTTTAAGGTGTTGCGCTGGACATGGAGACGAAAGCCATGCCAAGATAACAAGGGAGCTATGTGAAAACTAACATATTATCCGACATTCTCAACACAAAACTAACATATTGTCTGACACAGTCACCTCATTTTCTGGTTCTAGTTGACGTTTCTGTGTCCGTAAAATGACAGCCCGTTAAACGGTAACATTTCTGACGAGTGGGAACCCCCAGCAGCCACCCAAAAAACATACGATTTTGACCCACTTTTGTTTTAATGCTGGCCCAGCGTCGTAGACGGTGGGCCAACATTAAAACGACATTGATTTAACGTGGTGTGTTTGCCAGCCAATCACCAGGCTCATCTCAGATTCTAATTGTAGAAAGGTAGTTTTGTGCAAACAAATTTTGTTGTTTTTTATCTTCTCTTTTACATAAGCGGGCAATCTATCATACTATAAGGTGTTAGCAGCTCACACAGATTGGCACTATGCTCACATTCTGCAGTATTCATTACCTTTATGAAATTCCTGAATGTTTTTTTTTAAATATAAGGTGTTGGCAGCTGACAAAGATTGCTTTTGAGTCACCCTTGTTAAGTTTTCACGATCTATATTTTTCACTCATTTGAATAGCTGGAATTGCTGACGCTATTTTCAGCTTCAAATGAGTGACAAATATGGCCCCTTTATAAAAATGACTGTTAGAACTAACCCCTTTAATCGCTGAGCACGACTGAAATCCCGTTCAAGCTCAACCTTTAAAAACATTTAGCCATTGCGTCAATATCTTGTGTTCTCTGGCCCAGTACACTGACGGCTATACTACAGCACTGGAGGTCTTCCCACTGAGTATCTAGATTATAGAGATTATTTATGTAAGCAATGTAAAAATCTTCACAATTTTTCTAATGGAAATGAGCAAAAAGTAAGGTAGTTATGTTAGGTTGTTCCACGAATGCGCAGCCAGTGTTGTTCCCATTTTATCACTGACGTCTATGATTTCTTGACTCGCTATTCTGGTTTCCAAGTTCCTCAAATATACCATAGAGTTAATAAAGACTCTATAGATATACTAGCTCATTCATCAATCGTCCAATCACACCTCCGTCATTTGTACCTCTCCTTCTCTCGTCACTGTACCCACTGATTAGATAATTATCCAATCAGAGATCTCCGCCCATTTCCCTCTTCTGACACCAATTACGTACCGTACGCCTACCTGTGTGTCTTATGTTCACTTCAATGGCGGATCCAGAGGGGATATCAATGGGTGTGGGGGGGGGGTGCTTTTTCATCGGTATTTTATAAAATCATGATATTAAATTTAACTGAAGGTGAGTGTAAAAAAAATTAAATCATCATAAATGTCTTAGTCAGCTCTTTCCGCTTCATTAAAAATATGTTTAATCTTACACTGCGGGCATCTAAAGTCGATCCCTGCGCTGTAAGGGTTAAAAATCGATCCCCACACTGAAAAAATTAAACCTTTATAATGACCGTAGACCCATAACATAGGTATTCAAATGAAGCGGATTTCGAATTAAAAAACCCCTTTGTTCTGTTGGTATGGATACAAATATATCAGCGCTTTACGGGTTATTAGTTGACAAGGAAGCTAAACAAGAGTTCCAGAAATTCAAAATAAGAGCTGCATTTCTTTAGTGATTGGAACGTTAATGCAGCTGACATGGAAATGTTTCAGCTTTTAGAAATCTCAGCTCCATTTGTTTGTGTCGCGCAAAGAGCCCCAGACAGCCAGATATATCAACCAATCAAATCCATCTTCTGATGGCAGCCACAACAAGTGTGACCTTGAGATTTCCCCGGTTCACCTTCCGTCCTGGACGTCTGCGTCTATTAGACCTGCTCGGCTTGCCATACACTCACTCAATCACTGTTAAATTGAAACAAGGGGATAATTTAGATGTCAATCAGCGTGCCATATCACGGTGTATATCTGACAGGAGTGAGATTATAACGGGGTGATCTATGGATGACTGGAACACCAATCACTGAGCGTGAGACATTCAAGGCGAAATTAATTGAAAATTAAAAGACGAATACCGTGTTTCCTGTAGATAAATACTATACGCTGTGAAACTAGAGACCCATATTCAAGTACACAGACCCTTTCTGTCCCAAAAAGGCACTATCTTGCCTCCAGACACCGTAATTATAGTGCCCTATAATTGTACCGCTAATCACAAAACTGCCAGTAACCTATTATTCCTTTTATTCTGCACATAAAATAATGTTTCTTGTGACGATACATTGAGCCGATGTTGTTTTAAGGTTGGGCCAACGTCTCCGACGTTGGGCCAACATTAAAACAGCATATGCTCCATTGTACTACAAGAAACAAGAATTAAACATGTTTGGTTCCAAATTCAACAAAAATGAAGTTGTGTATCGCGGTAGCGAGACACAATTTCATATGGGTGGGTGTTTGAATTAGAAAGGGTAAATTATTTCAATAATATTTCAAACCGCAATAAGTGTTGTTGGAAGTGTCCTGACTTCCGGAAGTAAGGCCGCATATTTTATCGAGTTGTTTCTGTCGGTTTCGCGTTTTCGTGTCACCTTGAATACGCTGTGTGACGCCGCTATTTACATCACGGCTTACCATAACATCTTCAAAATGAAACGAATTATTCAGCCTGATCCGAAAATAGGAAATCGATTGAAAGCCGAGAGATCTATGGTTCGATTCTTTCCCTCTGAATGGCGGTATGCAGATGAATTTCCGCAAGTGTGACACCCTCACCGGATTGTGAAAACACGTATTCGCTCCACGTCGCGAGTCCCATCGATCCATCTCAAAGCCAGACGGTAATCCAGTTACGTCTTCCTGGATTCGCCAACAATTTGTGACACAGCAGAAACGCGAGACGTCTAGCCAATGCTGGTTTAATGTTGGGCCCCCGTCTGCGACGCTGGCCCAACATTAAACCAACATTGACTTACGGACGAGCTGTAGCCGCGAAAACCCTATCAACGTGGGGATGTCTAATTTCAGCAACGTCTCAAACCGCTCATGCCCACAGCAAGGTACATGTGGAAAGTATACTAGTAATCAGATATTATCTAATCCAGTGTATACAACATCATAGAATGAAAAATAATTGGTTCTTTTTTCATTGTGATTTTCTGTCATTTATTTACCGAAATGACGGGAAATACAATTTGGTCTTCTGAACTTGTCAAAAAAGACACAATAATCGATAGGCCTAGTATTTGAATATATTGAGATTTGATTGAATATTGGGTCTTGGTTCTCTTACTATAGATTTATCTCATTAAAATTAGCAGAACGCTGTGGCCATAGGGTCCATAGCGATACAAGTGTTAACCTTTAAAGCGTTAAATTAAATAATTTAATTTTTCATCCACTTAAAGTTGTGTCTCGCTACCGCGACCCACAACTTTAAGTGGGTGAAAATTACTCATATTTGTTTAATTTGAGAATAAACTTTCGCAAATCTTGATGTTTAAACGCTCATTACATTATCAGTAACTGTGATTCAACCTGGTAATAAAATAGAAAACATATTTATAATGTCCGTGGACCCATAACATAGTTATTCAAATGAATCGAAAAGAGCTGACTAAGCTTTGGTCTGTAAGGTTTTCATAAAAGAAATCAGCGTTTTCAGGGTTGAATACGACTGTATAGTCGGCCTTAGAGGTGTAAGTGTTAATGTATTTAGCAGATATATACAGAGCAGTTCATCAGGGTAATGGAGTAATTAACCTCTTGACTCTAGCTCTATTAACCCCTTCATTCCTGGGAGGATTTACCACCAGCAGCAAGACGTATCATTATCTTGGCGGCAACGCCACAATTCGCTTATCCACAGTTGCGCCAACAAATCAGGAAATATTTGCTTTGTGTCTGAAATAATGTAATTTCAACAGTTTCAACATTTTCATTAAAGATCATTTCCCCCAATTATTAACCCTCTGTATTAATATCATTGTGCTTTGCCAATTCACATCATGGACTATAGACCTATAGATGGTGATAAACTGCAGTTTTATAAGCGTGAATACTCACTTCTAAAAAGACTATTACGTTGAACGACAGAAAATGTATGATATTCAAAAAAATAGCTCCGGGAGCGGGGGGATATTTTTAGAATGGTCACTATTTTGCTTTCACTATATGTTAAACACGACTAAGAGCCCTCTATTCTATTCCACTTTGCCTGTTTTATGGAGATGATTCAGGTGTTGACTGCTCTGATGGGGAATCCCAGGTGTTCCTCATTGAGATACATGTGAGTGCCCTGTCATTATGTGGGTCACCGACAGAGATATATATCAGAACGAAACGTTAAGCCAATGCTGTGTTAATGCTGGGCCAGTGTCGAAGACTGTGTGGATATATACCTTAACCCTTTCAGCGCGGGGCCGACTTTAAACGTGAGATTCTGACGTCTAAAGTCGGTCTCCGGACTGAAAGAAAATCGGTCCCCGCGCGAAAAAAGTTAAATATTTATAATGGCCGTGGACCCATAACATAGGTATTTAAATGAAGCAGAAAGAGCTAACTAAGACATTTATGATGATTTCAAAACGAAATAAACCCTTTGGACGGTGCGGAAATATACCTAAACCCGTGTGCTGCTAGGACCTTATACATAAGCTTTCAAGCAATTGCAATCCAAATAAATAGATAAAACAGTTTGTGAGAGTTGTTCAGGTAATCAAATAATTCGATACTGTTCATATTTCAAAATTAATAATATTTTTCGTCATTTGGAGCTGGACATTGCGTTAGCAATTTACAGCTTCAAAAGAATGAAAAGTAGAAACAAACAATTTAATTTCACAAAGGTAAAGATACAATCACTTTGTTTCAAAACTTACTTATATGTTGGAAACCTTTACTTATAGCAAGGATACTAGAACATTACTCATTAGTATCCTTGCTTATATTGTACCTCATTGCTTGACAATTTACACGAAATAACACCATCGATTTCTTCTGATAGTATGTAGGTCAAATCACCACTGCGCATGTCCTCACATGAATATATAGTATGTGCGTCAGATTTTTACTGCGCATGTCCTCACATGAATGTGCTCCCCGCAAATACAGTTAAATGTTGGTTCACCGTCTACTACGTTGGCCTAACATTTATCCAACAACAGGTCAACGTTCTGTAGTATTTGCTGCGAGGTTTTGAGATTGACCCCTGGCTGACCCTGCCATAAATGACGTCATTAGGCCCACAAGTGAAGCACCCCTTCATCGCGTGTGTCCTGTGTCTGTGTTGATTTAGGCCAAAGTGGCTCCTCTTTAATTGAGAAGGATCGGCTGAACCCTTTGTTTCCCGCGGACTTCCTCACCCTTATAACTCTGAAATATGCTAATATAAACCATGGGGACCAAATCGTCGCCTCGGAGCTAAAGGATCCTATCTGACACTCGTTAGAGTGTCAGATAGGTTCATTTAGCTCCGAGGCGACGAAATGTCTTTTTCAATTTGAAATCAGCATGACAATGGCTTGGTTAGCTCTTTTAGCTTCATTTGAATACCTATGTTGTGGGTCTACGGCCATCATCAATGCGAGATCGTCATATTCTGCCGTCTATAGACGTCAGATTCTGACGTCTAAAGTCAGTCCACGCACTGAAAGGGTTGATCCCCTCACACCAAACAGCAAAAATAAGAGACAGAAATGCATACGATATAATGTGAAGGAGTGGATGAATGAAATGAAATGAATGGGGTTTTAGCCCACTTTTGTGCACATATCGGCTAAGCTGGGCCAGGAGAACCTCCTGAGGATGGTGAGATGAATGAGATAACACTGCCCTCCAGATACGGGATTCGAAATTCGAGCCCTTGTGATCTGAGGCCGAGCACGCTACCTCTCGGTCACGGAGGCTCCCCACAATACTGAGTGGATGAATGGCTAAAAATAAATCGTAATAAAGCCCATGGGCGTACCATTGACTGCACGCTTGAAGTGGCGCCCACTTTAGAACTGGCATAGGTTTGTATTGCATAGATTTATTAGCCGCCTCTGGAGGGGAATGTAAGTAGTTTATCAGAGGTGTAAGCTGGTTATTGTGCGGTCACTTAGCTACTCCAGTGTTATCCAATCCTCCTAACTTATATTATCGCTCACCTAGAGTATCCGTCAATATTTATTTTACAGGGGATTACACTGTAAAGTGGAGCACAGTGGTTTGTCAGCGTGTCTCCTGAATCGTAGATTGTCACGATCAACACGTGTGACGTAACCAAGGGCAACCAGGATAAACCGGGGGTATCACACGAGAACAGTGATCTCCATAGGGCCTACTACATAATAATTAATGTTTGTTTTATTTTAATGAAACGACTTATCCTGAATCTTTTTGTGGCCTCGTGCACAAAAAAACAATATGTTTATTACTTTCACCTGTTTTTTAATAATGTATGTAATGTTTTGTTTTCTGACTCAAACAATAAATCATGCCTACTACATGTACTACAGACAGTATCTACTAACTTGTAAAGTAAGCAAATTCTGCTTTTTGGCTTTGCACGGCAGCATATTTATTTTGTATGTATTGCTGTATGCAAAGGATCTGCAGCTTAATGCTATAGAACAGGTTGCACGTGTACGTCAAAAGTCGCTTTCCGCACTGAAAGGTTTAAAATTTGAATTTCTTCCTCGATAGGTTGTTTATTACTTGCAGATGAAAATGTGGATAACAAAGCCTGTTACATAGAGAGTAGTGATTAGGTCCCTACTGACACGGTCCCTGTGTGTGTCTAATCGAGTTACACACGCTGAAATATTTGTGTTGTGTGAACCATGGGAAACAAGGGATATTTTTCAATTTGAAATCATCATAAATGACTTAGCTACCCCATTCCGATCCATTTGAATACCTATGATACGGGTCCACGTCCATTAGAAATATGTGTACTCTTAAAGTGCGGAGATCGACTTTAGACGTCAGAATCTGACGTCTATAGACGTCAGATTCTGACGTCTAAAGACGGTCCCCGATTTTTCAATTTGAAATCATCATAAATAACTTATTTAGCCCTTTCCGATCCATTTGAATACTTTGTTATGGGTGTACGTCCATTAGAAATATTTTTACTCTTACAGTGCGGAGATCGCCTTTGGACGTAAGAATCTGACGTCTACAGACGTCAAATTCTGACGTCTAAAGACGGTCCCCGCGAGGAAAACGTTAATCTACTTACACACTAACTGATGACATCATGTCTATGTGGTACAAGGCGGGCGGGCTACCCTGTCTCTAGTGTTTGTACTCATGTCAATCTAGCGCTGTTAGCTACATATGTCAATGCCATTCATCTAAGACCCTTATAATACGCGATAGACAACCCATAACTATCTCATTCAGATGCATACAATCAGAATGACAACCGACATCTTAACAAGTTTGTATCCATGTCCTTGAGTGACAACGATTCAAAATGCAGATATAAATAGTCATGGTAAATTCCAAAACTTCAAAACATCACGAATAATATTCGGATTTCAACTTATTGAACTTTTCTCGTGGAAAAAATACAAACGAAATTAGACGTTGGTCTAATTGCAATCGGGCTAATAGACACATTATTTATTGTATGATATATAGATAGATTGGATGTATATGTAAAACCATCCAAACGAAATGTTAATCATTAAAATAAACAAGAACTGAAGCTGACAAAGAGGGTTATTGAGGTGGGTGTCCTTGCACGCTTCACTAATGCTAAGAGTCAACATGTCTCCCGCTGATAGCTAAAAAACATCCGTGTCCGCTACAATGCCGTCCTAATAGTGCCCTGCAAGCAAAAATATAAATCCAATGTTGTTATAAGGTTGGTACATCGTCTAAAACGCTGGCCAAACCTTAAAACAATATTTTATCAATGTTTCTTGCTTGCTGGGCCTGACTGTTAGAACGCTGATCTAATCAATTCAATTTTTTAGCACTTGAAGTTGTGTCTCGTACCGCGATTCACAACTTCAAGTGACTAAAAATTGGTTGGATTAAATAAATTTAAGTCAAAATGTACATGACTATCGCAGCCATTTTGAAAAACTGGTTATATAAGGCCATTAAAACAAAAGAAACCAATATTCTGGGTGACAAGTTCGACATCAGTCCACTGAAGGTTAACAGTGCGCCAGGTGACATGAGGATTTATCTTCATGGTTGTCGTAATGACGGAGTACGTCAGGGAGACGTCAGGGGTACGTCAGGAGTACGTCAGGGGGACAATGATGGAGGGAGGATGATGCTTACCTGGAATGTCAGCATCAGTGAGTGCCCAGCAAACAAAGACGTTGGCACAATGTAGGGTTGATGTTGGGCCAGCGTCGAAGACGGTGGACCAACATTAACCCAAAATCGGGCCAACGTACTGTGTTTCCTGTTCTCTCTCCGTGTTACGTCGTCCCCAAAAGAGCCAATGTTGGGCCAATGCTGGGCTAACTTCAAGTGGGTTAAAACTTAAATATCTACAATTTAGCGCTAGTCTATAGACGTCAGATTCTGCCGTCTGAAATCGATCCCCGCACCGAACGAGTAAAATATTTATAATGGCCGTAGCCCATATCAGATATTTAAGTGAAGCAAAAAGAGCTAACTAAGACATTATATGATGATTTCAAATTGCAAAATACACTTCAGTCTCTAGGTTTGTATGAAAATATTACAGCGCTTTGAGGGTTAACCCTTTAACCGCCAAATTATTCAATCTGAATTTTCACCCACTTGAAGTTGTGTCTCGCTGACGCGATCCACAACTTCAAGTGAGTGAAAATTATTCTGATTTGACAAAATGGAGGTCAACTCTTTTCAAAGATTGCTGATTGATGTCACATTTAATTTTTAACATGTTTAAAAGGTGGTACTTAACGTGCTAATAAAAATGAAAACCCGAAGATATGAGGCACCGGCGGTTAAAGGGTCAAATGTGAACTGGTCCTGCATTGGAGCGGCTTAGGTGATATGTTGATGGTGAGCATTCGTAGTGGATATAATACTGAGGAGAAGTGATTTATAACTGTGATTTAGAACCAGGACAAATACACAGACATTGCAGAGTAAAATAATAGAATATTCCCACTGTGTCATATCACGTCCTGTACGAGACAATACATAAACCAGGATATTATGTACATGGTTTGGTCATGTCACATATCGAATTTATACAACTACTGTGTTATATATAGTGTATGTACGCTATTTCTCCAGCAATACGCAGTGTCATCGGCAATAAAAAAAGCAAGCTGCTGTTATGTCAAAAAATGCAAATGTTTGTAAATCGAAGTGTCCCAAGTGTCACCTTTTTTATGGTGTTTTCCCCATAAAGACCTTCCAATATATTATTTATTCTCAACAATAACACATTTTTGAAACTTATAATGACGATACTTAAAAGTGAATGATTTTGTGATATTTTACCAATTCAGGTGTGACAGTATATTTTTGCCACTTTAACTGGTCTTAGAATTGTCCTGTGTTGACAGCATTGTTAGCAAATGGATTTTATATATCAGACAGGCAGAGAGCCAGCTAGTTAAATTAAAAAAAGTCATATCACCAAATGTTTTACAATGCATGCTCGTGCAACAGTAGATACTGTATGTAAGCTGCAAATTGTCTACATCTACCCGTAATATATACACACATGTATACAGTATTATTCCTGCAAAATTAAAATTTAAAAAAAATAGGCAATAAGCAGAGAAAATATTATAAACAAAAAGCCTATCGATTATAATATTCTCCACTGTAGAACTTTAAGGGTGCTCACATGTCCAGCGCCAAATATTTGTGATTGTCTCTCCAATCTGATCTGACCATTGTCACATGGGGATTGTTTGCTGTAGAGGTCAACATGACCTCAAATATATATCCCACACTGACACCAGAAACTATATCTCACGCTAACATCACAATATAACACCCTTGAAATGATACAACTTATTTTGTATGCATATATATTGAATTTGAATATGTATGAATATAAAATTATGAATAAATATATATGATATATGAATATATTTGAATAAATGAAAATGGCTCCTTGAGATGACATCAATTTTGTTATTTATTTTTGTAATGAAGTAGTGCATCCCGCAGATTTATTTTGAGGGTAAATTAATGTACAAGTCGGTGACATTACGTACCATGCCACATAGCATAATATGCCAGCATAGCTACATAGTGCATGTCATAATTCAGTCTTGAGTTATGGAGCTATCGGCATATAAGCGATCTTCATTAACACATACCATTTCCAAGCAGTATTATCTTGTCGTTGTTATTTGTAATTTGTAGTTTATATTTATCTAACGCGTACGTAATAGTAAGCACCCTCGTGCGCCTACGTAATAGTAAGCACACATAGCTGGTCAGTGATGCTTATTAGCAAGCTGCCTTCATATTGGCCAAGTCGTACTGTAGTATATTAAGGTTCTTTATTTACTACAGTAAGATACCACGATGTTCTGTTTGAAGAATTTAGTCTTAGAGTTAGGCATGTTTATTGTTAATGATCATCCTTGAAAATGGCATGCTAGTGTCTGGTGGGTTTAGTAGTCGAAGTCAAGGTCATGGGATTTGAGTGACACAAAACTAAAATTTAAAATCGTTAGTTGGCGATTTTATGGATCTTATTATATCAGTACACACCCCCCCCCCCCCCCCCCACACACACACACATACACTTTGTGTCATATCTAGATAAATACTCTTATCGTGTCGTGAGAGTAAAATACCCCTATGACGATCCACTTCTCTAGATTGTCTCGCTGCGTCCCGAGTTTCAATGATTTTCGAAATTACATAACCTAGCGCTTTTAGGGTTATCATTGGATCCTGAACCGTCTACAGAATGTCTCACTGTGTCGTCAGATTCCGTGCTGTCTGCTGTCTCCAAGTGAACTCGAGACGTTTGTACAATGTTGACGCCATTGGCTCAACTTTAAATCAACATGGTACCAACGTCTCGTGTCTGCTATGAGTACTTACATATATACTTGTCAGTATTCGGTGTCAGTATTTGTCTGAGGATCACTACGATCCTGTTAAACAGGCGTCCATGTCGGGGACACAGCACGGAGTCTCTGACCGCACGGCCTTGAATTCAATACCAGACTGTCTGGCCTGGATAGCTCAGTGGCTGAGCGACAGAGCACACAATTTTATAGAATGTTCTTGGTCCTTGGTTCGAGTAATTAATAAAATAATGTTGCGTGAAAAATATATTAGAAGAACCCTCCTCTATTCTTTGTATATGACATTAGGAGTCTAGATGTAGCGTGGCGCTTTTCTAAAACTTCATAGAGGAAATCGTTTGAACATGGTAACCATTTTAAATGCTTAAACATTCTCCGTTACTGATATCTTTATTTTGATTTTTTTTCAAATTCAGGTTTATTAAATGGCAGAAAAAATGGAATATTAAAAGAATTTATGATAACAGGCAATATAAAAGACGGATCATCGTCTACAAAAGAATAAATAATCATAAATACGTGTGACTTATAGCTAGTCTGGTCAATCTAACAGACGGACCATCGTCTACAAATGATTTAAATAGTAATCGTAGCCGGAAGAATGTTAAAGTGAGAAGTTTAGAATGTTTATGACATATTTTCGTTTATCTCGAGCAAACAAAAAGAGGCGGCTGTTTTTATTGGTGTTGACATGGCGATTGTATAACGATTGATTTGACTGGCTGATCTTATTTACAATGTTTAATAGCTAGTGGGGCGTAAAGGCCAGAGAGGATAGATGATTCTACATACTAGTATGGAGATTTATTGCAAAGTTTCCTCATTGCAGTCAATGCTAGTTTATGTTTTCAATACGTAATTATGAAGTCAATACCTATGTTACTATATGTATTTATACTGCAATTGACAATATCTCCATTTATACCTTTAAAGTCACACAAGCCTACTAAAATATAATCTAAAATATAAATTTTGATCTAGACATTGCTCTCAGTACTCGAAATAGGCCAAAAATAATCATTTTTATTTTGGCTCCTTGATATGTTCTTAACGTTTCAAAATGTCTTTTAACTGGTAAATGCGCAAACCAAAATTTAAAAGATTCACGCAATTCTAGCCTATGGACATTTTGAAAACTTATTATCACATCCAGGAGTAAAAAAATGACGATTTTGTCCTTAGTGTGTTGCTTTAACAACACTATTTAGCTTGAAAAACTATGGGTGAAACGATTTTAAATAATCATGTATATGTTGGCTCATACATAAAGTATGTTGATCAATAAGGATTTACCTGGGGGCACTGTCATATATGTAACTGCAGAATGTTTGGCAGGATTTTAGTGGCAAAGGGTGTAAGTTAAATGGGAAGAAGGGATTCTAACACAAACTTGATACATGAACACCTCAGATAAACCGTCTGTGAACGAGATATAAACAAACAAGATATGTCTCATAAAATGCCGCCTTATTTGTCGTTTACAAATGACAGGGGGTCGCAGGGGGGGGGGGGGGTATTTGCCAACATATCACTGTGAAAGGAAGTCGGCAAGCACGACAGTTTGACCAATGTTGCCTTAATGTTGGTCCACCGTCTTCGACGTTGGCCAACATTAAGCCAGCATTGGGTGACGGTCTCGTATTTTGGTGAGGTGACAATAAATTTATCATAAAAATGGCCAGTGTAAGCTTTGATTTGATATATTGTGCATTGGCATATTTTCAAATCACGATAAAAATTGATTGGGAATCGGAGTATTATACGGTTAATCACGTATAATCTTGAAGATCGAAATACGAAAATGTTTATCCAGTTTTGTCAGCTTCTATGGTAAAAATTTACACTTCGTATTTTTTAGCATAAACCGGATTATTCTCAACCGAATAATGCAATAAAACTGTCCATTTTGAACATGTACAATACGTCCAGATGTATATCATATGCCGCTCTGAACAGGTGCTGTATACACAATGAATGACCTACCTAGTGTAATATATGAGGACATTACTGTATCTTATTTCCAAGAAGGCACTTCAGTATAAGTGTCTGCTTGAAGTGGGATTATGTCACCATGATATATATGTTTCACCCAAGTTTAGAATTTTGGCGAAGCTAAAAGTAGGTAATTCTCAGAAATACTCAACCTCGAGCTATTTGTATGTAAGTAACTGATTATTGACTCCACTCTGGGGCTCATCCCACTAAGGTTCTTAAAAATAAGATTATCTTAACTTTCTCTTATTTCATTAGAAAAGTAGAGATCGTCTTTACTTTTCTAATGAAATAAAAGAAAATTACGATATTCTTAATTTTAAGATTCTTAGTCGGCTGGGCCGGCCCTTGGTGGTAAACTGAAACCGTTAAGCCTATTTACACCTTGGTATAAATATTTATATTTATATATAGGCCTATGTCATTCATAGCTCTTCAGTTGAACCTGAGAACATCTAGTCCTATTCCGTTCTTAAAGAAAAAACTATTTTCCTTGAACTAACGTTATGTGATAATAACTACTCTACTTCGACTAATCACATGCGTCGTTTACGTCACGTCACCTTATATCGAAATAACGGTCTGGAATAGAGTACCAAATACTTAGTCTGGAATAGAGTACTATACTTACCAATTCTTAGTTCATTCCTATAATTTGAACTGAATTAGATTCGATTTCAATTCATGATCTGAAAGCTAGAAGACAGACAGACCAATAGTTTGTTTGGCAAAAAATAACAGATGTAAAAAATATAGGTTGAAAAAAATATTTGCCAAGAGACTCTCAATGAGACCAGTGTTATAGATCTATATGTCTTATTAATACTATTGTATTTTATATTTTTCTATATTTTTTACGTGAAACTGATACTAGTTACCAGATCTATATTTTGTTATACTATGTTATAAATCTATTATTATTTAATAATCAATATGCTAATGAGATGTTAATTTCTGTGTGTTTTCAGGGTAGTGCGGCAGGGGTCACACAGTCGTGATCGTCAGTCAGCCACCCCACCTCCTCGTCATGGTGAACGTCATAATACCCAGACGTCCGTCACACGTCATGAGCGTCAGCACTCAGCCACCCCTCCTCCCAGACATGGATCCCCGCACCCCCACGCCATAGCCAGCGCCGCCTACCAGGAGCGTCACACACCATCACAGGCAGCCTGGGTGCACAGCGCCAAGAGGGCTTACGGCAAGGTAACAACGCATTATCATCGAGCGAGGGGGGTTAAGTCCCAACTCGGATTGTTTGTGTGTGTTTTTTTGTACATGTTAAAAAAATGGATATGGGGGTGGGTGGGTGGCGTCGACCAATACAATTTTTTCTCGGATTTTTTTATTTCCTTTAACGTTGCCCAGTGGGAATATCTAACTATCAAACGTTTAACTAATGTTGTTTTCATGTTGGGCCAAAGTCGTAGACGGTGAGCCAACATCAAATCAACATTAGTTAAATGTCTTGTTTTTTCTGGGCATGCATGGAAACAGTCGGCTCTAATTGGTGTCTTAAATGGACATGGAGAGACAATCACCTGCAGCAGTGATTGTCTGCCCAACGCTGGGCCAACGGCATCAATATGTGGCCCAATGATGTGGGAACATTCAACTGTCCTTTAAATAGGCTATGCAAATAATTTGTTTAGGTTTTCACTAGATTTGTAAAAATGTTGCTAAAAAATATTTTTTTAAATCTAAAAATTCTCAAAAAATCAAACCATGATCTGTGGGATACACTACTTCATTGCAAAATTAAAAACCAAAATTGATGTCATCCCACTGTTATTGGTGCATGTCTCATGGCTCAGACAATGGCGTATAGATTGTATAGTCTACAGAGAAAGCATTGTTCAGTATCGTATAGCAAAATGCTACGCAATTCTGCTAATTTGCTAATCAAATTTGTAGTTGGTTAGCAAAATATTTATATATGAATGATAAGGATGTCTAGCAAGTTACAACTTGGAAAAGAAATAATTACTAATCAATTATTTTTAAACAAGTTTTTCCCTGATAGATTCACACTGGTGGGATCCAGAGCGTGTTTCTGGTGGGCTTCTGATCCAGTTGATATCAGGATGTACCCTGGCAGGCGTCTGTTGGCTGGACGGATTATAATAATGAGACCTCAGTGATAGTCTACCACCTAAACCCTGCCAGCAATCAAACAATGATGGGTTAATGTTGGGCCGGCGACGTAGACGGTGGCCCAACATTAACCCATCATTGCCTCGTGTTAAATGCTTTTCAGCTATTCAAAGGGGTACGCATAACTTTATTTGCACAGGGGCTTTAATAAAGCTTGCATTGGTGACGCAAATTTCAACTTGAAAAGAAAGGAAAATACTATTACTTGTATTTGTCTGGATCTTAAATAACTGTTCTTGACCTCAAAGTTACGCTGTGAATCCGGTGGATAATTATATGTGACGTTATCAGGCTATATTGTGAACTGCTGAAGAATGTGTATTTTTCATTCATAACGCAATTAGCAGCTTGAAATGAATGAAAACTGATATTATTTATGAGAAATAGACATATCTCTATTAAATTAAATTATTTGATTCATTGAGAATAGAAGAATGTACACATCACGCGGGCGTCATGGCGGCGTCAGGACGGGCGTCAGAGCGGGCGTCAGTGGCTAGATGGCGGGTGTCGAGGGCTGGATGGCGGGCGTCACAGGCTGTAGGCTTATAGCGGGCGACAGGGGCTGGATCGGACACTGGAAAGCCAAGTGGTTTAATTAGACACTCATCAGGCTAATACCAAGGGTAAACACGGGGGCATGTTAGCATTAACCCCTCGAGGCCTGATCTCAACTATAGTAACCTCTCACTGTTTTTATTACCACTTCTCTAACCATTGTCTGTTAAAAAATTATGTATGAAATCTTGATGAACTGAAATAGGTTTTAGCCTAAATTTCACAAATCCAAGTAATTTTCCGTGACTTCAAGTGAGACATAGGTTGAAGTCACTGAAAATTGAAATATTATATTTCACTGCATCAAAAGTTATAAGCTTAGAAAAAACACTAGTCTATCTGTCTCCAAGGCCACTCGACATTCACAATAATCCAGCTAGGGGGATTTTCATTGGTTTGTGCTTATATCCCATTTTGGATTAAAATTGGACCTTTAGCAGTCAATGTTGAGCCAATTTAAAGTTGTGCCAATCTATCCACCGGTGTTGAGTTCGGCCCTGGGGGTTATCGTGTTAAATGGATCAATGACTAGTTGGCCAGTTTGTCTGTCTGTCTGTCGTGAGATCAGAGTGAGCCGAGATGAAGCTCGGGACGAGACGAGTTTTGGCATGGACCAAGCAAACAAAACCCGCTAATGAAACACACACAGGACACCTAGTCCACAGATGGCAGCCCAACGTTGTCTTAATGCTGGAACAACGTCGTATGTGTTGTTCAAACATTTAGCCAACATTGTGTTTTGATTTCATAATTGTTGGGATACAGTGGGCGATATTAGCGGACGTGTCGATACAGGTAGGACTCTACCCAATGTTCTATTGATGGTGGTCCATCGTCTACGACGCTGGTTCAACATTAAAACAACATTGGGTCAACGTCTCGTGTTTGATGAGATTATGAATCTCTGGTTAGTCTATAATTCGCTAGGTGGCATTATGGTCGCACCAGGACACGTGGCATATTGTCACGTGGTGTGTGGCGCGCGTGCGCACGTGTCGCGCGTGAGTGCGTGCGCATCCAGAGGCTTATTCAAAGTGGAATGTGATCTTCTGGCGGCACCTGAACATAATGGCGGGTCAGGGGTCGGGGAAGGGAGCTGTTTGGATGCGGGACTCTCCAGGAAATAGGATGATCCTGTGGCGGGGGTGAGGTAGGAAGAGGAAAGGAAACCCCGGGGAAAACCCCCACAGGGAGCGAAGTGACTCGGCTATAAACCTGACACGGGATGACTAAGCCAGGTACAAAGTCATATCAAATGTCACAGTCCTGAGAATACCAGGCGGCTAGCAAGTGCTGGTTTAATGTTGGGCCAACGTCCTAGACGGTGGCACAACTTTAAGCCGACACTAGATTAACATACCGTGTTATGAGAGCTTGGATCACATTGATGAGGCATGAATTAGTCATCAGTTTATGCTTAAATCTCAGATTGTCAGCGTCACGTATGAGATACGTAATATAACAATCAACTTTGGAAAAAGTTGCTTGGAGAGGGTTTCAAATAAAGTAGCTCTGCTTGCGGCCTTAAAGCGACTCAGTATGATGACATAAATTTTCGTTTTTAATTTTGTAATGAAGTAGTGTATCCCACAGATAATTGTTTGAATTTTTTCTGACTTTTCAGATTTTCAAAAAAACATTTCTTAATATATATAACAATATTTATGAGAATCCATGAATAACCCAAACATACACTGTATTGAACTAAAGGATGGTTGAATGCTAGCACAGCATTGGGCCACAAGTTGATGCCATCGGCCCAGCGTTGAGCAAACCATCGGTGCTGTGTGCCCCCCCCCTCCCCCCCCCCCCCGATCATCGCGTTCCCAGACCAATTAAGGGCGGCAGCTATTGATGCAACCAGGTAGTTGTTTTGATCTGGGGCAATTTTTTTACATGGCAATATATGTCTCAGAAATAAAACTATTATAGTCGTTTTCAGTGCTTTAAATTGTTTTTTTTATTATGTTTTTGTATTTTATTCAGGATCAGTTGGATATATAGCTTCATACGAAGTAAATTTTCAAAATTGACAAAATTGAAAATTTTCATCATAAGGAGTTCCCTTAAATATAACAACTTTATGTATTAATGAATGTCATGATTAGTAAATATGTGTTGGCCCAACGTCGCAGACGTTGAGCCAACATTAGGTCAAGTTTTCGTGTTTGCTGGACTATTGAACGTGCTGCTCAAATATGATTAATAATAACAGCTGAATAGATCAATCAAATAATGGATGATTGAGGAAGGATTAAGATAACAAGATGATTAGCGTATGATGGATTCAATAAATCATAAGTCGATACCTTAATCCATCTATTCAGGTTTCAACATTGCCTCTACACCGTTAACACTATCCTGCTAAGGTAATTAAGTTAAGTTTTCAACCACTTGAGGTTGTGTCTCGCTGCCGCAATCCACAACTTCAAGTGGTTGAAAACTACTCATATTTGTTGAATTTAAGACGAAACATTATTAACAAGTCTTTATGTTTAAACACTCATTTAGTTCCCAGCCACAGATTGCGCCGATGCAAAATCGTTGGACTGTTCTTTGTACGGTCATATCTAAGACTTGGCCTCGATTAATCAGGAATAGTTTTATTAAAATCAGTAGCATTTCAGTTACATGATCCCATTCTCAGCTCATTTGTCGCACAGTCATTTAAAATTTATGGGTATTTTTCGGACCTTGGGGTCGAGATCGCTCCAAGCTCCATGCTTTTAGTCACCGCCATGTTGAAAAAAAAATGACTTATTGAGCATCTGTTCAAACAATTTTATCATTTTCAGTATTTGTTTCGAAATACACTTGAAACCGTATATATAAAAGGTCCCAGCACTACAAGGGTTAACATTTACTAGCATGACAAATAACTGACGAATCCCATCAAACACGATATGGTTAGCCAATATCGGTTCAATGTTGGCTCACCGTCTGCGACGCTGTCCCAGCATTGAACCGTTATTGGCTGAACGTCGCTTGTTTGGTTAGGTATAGCGGCGACTGTGTCATACAACACCACATGTTCAATAACATAGGCCTACATGGACTATAAGCATTCAATGGCACTTAGATGATTCATTAATTAAACACCAGCTTCCTCCAGGATATCATTACACTAAAAAAAATGTTTTCTCTTCTAGGATTTAGAGGGTGTTATGGTCATACTTCAAAGCGCCAATAAAGCTATGTAATCACCTGGACGTAAACAGTGTGGTGATTTATGACTCTGCTGATTTAACCCTTTCAGCGTGGGGACCGTCTAAAGTCGATACCCACGCTAATAGAGTGAAACAATTATAATTGTGTATTCTTTCAGTGCTGGGAACGACCATAGACGTCAGATTCTGACGTCTATAGTCGATCCCCACACTGAAAGAGTAAGCAAATTATAATGGCTGCAGACCCATAACATATTCTAGTGAAGTGGAGAAAGCTAGCTAAGACATTTATGATGATTTCTTATAGAAAAAACCCTTTGGTCTCCATAGTTTATATACAAATATTTAAGCGCTTTATGGGTTAAACCATTCAACACTAAAGCCCACCAATCTAAAAGCCCACCGTTGTGTCACCTGAATGCTATGGCGTTCAGCTGACACAACGGTGGGCTTTGGTGACTGGACGAGAACGAATCTAAAAAATCTACCAGTATAAAAATGATAACCCAAACAGTGACAACAATTGACTTGTTCGTTGAATTTTCGAGCTGTTCCAGTTTATCATAACCTCATAGTGCAGTTTGTTCACACTCGATTTTGTATCACTAAAAACAGAATTCATGTATTTAGGACATTAAGAAATGTCAGACGTCGGCCCAAGTATGCTATTCTACCACCTAAGTTAAATAACAACTGAATGACGGCGGTGATTGGCTGATCTCGTGACAGACTGAGCCACTCTTCGATTGGTCGGGGGTAGAATACTAAACTTGATCCCAGACGACCGGCGGTCTAGAAAGGCTGGAGTATACAATTGACAATATTTTAGCATGCATATGTCAATTCACATATAAAGTTATAATTTATTGAATTTAATTAATCCTTTTATGTTGAAAGAGAATTTACCCATTCAATAGAAGGGTCATAAAGCCTGGGGCACCACTCTATGATTAGTCAGTATGTACATTCATATTCTACATAGCGTGACATCCAAGCATTAAAAAGGTTTAGCCTTTACAACGTGTACAATTAAGACATGAATTATATTTGTTTAAACATTTTTTTTTACTTTGAAATCATCATAAATGTCTTAGTTAGCTCTTTTTTCTTTATTTCAATACCTATATTACGGGTCTACGGCTAGTATGCATATTTTAATTCTTTCAGCGCGGGGATCGTCTTTATACGTCATAATCTGACGTCTACAGACGTCAGATTTTGACGTATAAAGACGATGTCTGCGCTGAAAGGGTTAATTTGCAGCTAATTTCAGTAAAATTATAGTATTCATGAGATGTTCGTGTCTGGAAATATCGGTGGCTCAAAACGTCACTTTGGTCTTAAAGGGTCGTATCTGCGACTTTACGAAGTGGCAGATACCACCCTTTAAAGCCAATGAGGCGAGATGTGAGATGTGAGATGTGAGTGTTTTTCCACGATTCTGGTGAATGGGGAGAGATTGGAAATGAAATGAAAATGAAATGAATCGGGCTTTAGGCCACCTTTATGCACATATAGGCTAAACTGGGCCAGGAGAACCTCCTGAGGATGGTGAGATGATTGAGATGACACTGTCCTCCAGTCACAGGATTCGACATTCGAGCCCTGGCGGTCTGAGGCCGAGCACGCTACCTCTCGGTCATGGAGGCTCCCCACAATACTGACTTTCACACGTGGATGGGGAAGAAACATTTTTTGTTTCTTTAACCGCCGAGACCGGGAACCGAACCCCGAACTCTGGCGTGAAAGGCAGCGGTGCTAACCACTACCCTAGGGCCCCCGCCCGGGAGAGATTGGACACGTGCTAGTTTCAATAATTATATTAAAAAAAATTCTAAATCATTGTAGCTCAAAGATCATATTTTTACACTAATCTTTAACATGTTTAAACTACGCTAACATTTTCGCAGATTTATCACCGTGAAATTTGATTGATTAGTTGCGTACATACATAAACAAGTAAGCATTTTTGTAACGTGATGTTCAAATCGAAAGATTATTCTATAATCCAATAGTCTAAATGTTTTGAAAATAACTTATATGTCAATGCTTCTATACTTTAACCAGTTGTAGGGCCTATGCATAGAGTCTACATATCTTTCATGATACATTGAAATAAATGACAGTCGTTACCTTCTTAAATACACATAATTATGTCAGTCATTTGTTGGTGGAAACTGGCAACACAACAGTAGAAGCCTTGCCAGGAGTTGTTACATGGCTACTGTATAATCAGACAAAAAATCTGTGTCATAATTATAGCAATTTTGTAGTTGATGCATTCTCAGACCATACTTTAGTCTCCGCTCTCCCTATACCCGATTATTTAACCAAGGAGGTTATTGCTATATATACCATCGGACAAGACGTAGTTTATTAGATTGAAATGAAATGGATTGAAAAAACCCGTTACAATATTATTGAATCACGTTAGAGCCATTTCACCATCATAATTATCCAGGGTCCATTTCCAATAAAACGTAAAACACAAAAATAACAATCTCTCTTTTTATTTATTCGACAAGTTTTCTGTAACTAAAAATTGAAATGGTTTGAAATTATTTTTTGTGGTTTTATCTTTATCTGTTAATTAAAATCATTGCGAATTGTCACGTAGCAAGTACGGACGTCATCCTTAAACAACGCTGGCTCAATGATGGGACAATGTCACAAACGTTAGATCGATCAGCATCGAACTTACCCGGCAAACCCGACACATTGAAACAATGTTGGTTTAAGGTTGAGCCCAAGCATTGTCATGGCATATTCCCGACTGCCATGATTGTGCAGCCTTTCTACTGTCGCGATACTGCCATGATTGTGCAGAAAGCGACGTTTTGCAATATTCACTCTTTCTCCTTCTTACTGGATCGCTTACTGTGGGTTCTATTGTATTAATAACCACTGATAACGGACTTACTGCTTATTACGCTAGTTGACTTCCAGCGAACAAGCGACATTGAGCCAATGGTGGTTTAAAGCTGGCCCGCCGTCTGCGACGCCGGCCCAACAATATACCAGCATTGGTTCAGTACCTCGTGTATGATGGGAGCTGTCAGCAATCTGTCGTGGAGCTCCCTGTAATGACAGCAGGCACGGCGAGCCGATTCCCTAACTGTACCCCCCTCTCCTCCAGCACACAGCCGGCTGATCTGTTTGATTGGAGGAGCAGGGCCATAACGGTGAGCGTGCTGGCGGCGGGGGGTACAGGAGGGGGGTTCTGACAGTGACGACACACAGACAGATAGGGCAGACGGCCAGCATGATACGCAGGCGGAACAGTCCGTGACTGAGCTGTCAGTGAACGCACGTGAACACTGAACATACCTCTTACATCAGGCACTCACTTTATCACTGCTGCTGCTGCAGCTCTATTGATTGGAGAAAACTATTGGATATATAGCTTTGCATCTTCATCTTGCTTTTGCTTGGCGGCCTGCCTGGCGGGATGCTGGTACCTACATGCAGCATGCATAGTGGGCCCCATTTCCGGTCACCTGTGTCCGGTCAGGGTTTTAAGTACAGTATAATGGCCAGTGAGATGTGTAGCTGTTAGTACAATGCTGTCTGATGATCTAAACCAGGATACTTTACCAGAGTGATGGAGTAACAGGACACAAGTATAGACCTAGTACCAGAAGGTCCTCTTGGCTGGAAATAGTTCTAATCTATCCCACTAGATGACTCTACCAGCCTGGTAAGCTATCAGGATCACATAATCTCCGGGATCCATGTTATACACACAGAAGGGGCATGATACTACTACATAACGGATTATACTCTCATGTCAAACATATTATACGGATCACTACCCACAGCATGCAAACAGGATTTATTTGTCGACGTAGATAACTTCTTTTCGATCTTCGGTCACCAATCTTCTGGTTGTGTTGCGCTCAAGAATTACTGTAATCTACTGTTTTCAATTGCGGATTGGATTTATTCTCAAAGTACATAAGGTTCTTGCACTTCTGACACCAGTTTCTTGTACTATCCACATTCAAAAGTCATGGTTTACTGCACCATTTTTGGATGTTGGTACACTTATTGCACTTGAAAAACAATCTGTTTGAAGTAACGTTTTTGCTATGGTAACAGAGAGTGTATGTTACTCTCACTAAACGTTACATCTGATCTTGGATATTTACAGTAACGCCACAATTTTTAATGACAAGAGTACAGAATGTTTCTATTCAGTCAATTCTACTCTTATTAGGGGATACATATGTCAATGAAGCTGACATCACAGCGGATTGCCAGCCTCCCAACAAGTGAAATCAAACACAGTGACGTAACAAGTATCTGAGAAGTCAAATGTAGTGACATAACAAGTATCTGTGACATGCATGACGTCACAGTGGGTAGTGTGTGACGTGACAGTGACATGTGATGACAGTGACCTGGTGACAGTGCGACATCCAAGCCCTCCAAACCCTCTAATACTCCATCCTCTACCACACTAACACGGCCTCATTGACAGATCTAATTGATTTCTTGTCAACACACCCCTTGACACAGGACAACAAAAGCTATCTAGCTGTGGATCTTGTGTTGGTTTTCGGCAAACAATGCTGGTAAAGCTATCACGGTAGGTTATATATTCACACACAAACATTGGTTATAATAGTCACCTAGGTCTTAAAGTGTGGTATCTGCCACTTGACAAAGCGGCAGATACCACCCTTTAATCCCAAGTTGACGATTTATTTGTAATACGCAAACATTGACATACATGTAGGGCCTACATATAGATATAGAAGTATAGATATATTGGCGTATCTATTCATCTGTGAATACTATAGTCAAAACGCGGTATCTACTTTCTTTTCAAGTAAGCAGATACCGCGATTTAGCTCTGTAGAACAAAATACACCTGCACATAGATACAAATCAAACACACCGAACGAACCTTTTAAATTCCCTCGTCGCACTTTTGCACCACATTTCATATTTTCATACAATTCATTGAATAAAAAGTGGTATACAATCTATTATAATTGGGATGCCAGCAAACACAGGACGTTGAACCAGCGTTGGTTCAATGCTGGGCCACCGTCTACGACGCTGGCCCAACATTGAGCCAACATTGGTTCGTCCTGTGTTTGCTGGGATGAGTCTGAGCATTCCTTTAACCTATTATACTAGTATAGTAGTTGCATATTTTATCATATCGGGTCATTTGCTATCATGCATTTTGGCGGGGTTGCGCTGGTACTTTTGAACATCCGGCAGGTACGAGTGTTGTACCCTTTTAAAGGCTGACTATTTTGCTGTACAAGTAACAGTAATGGCTGAAGTTAGCCTGTATGCGCACAAAATTGTCCTGGATCCTCCCCATTTATTCACCGTTGCCTTCGCTACATTCATACTATTACAGGGGCAGGTACAAATCATTCCCGCACTGCAAGGCTAGGAAAATGAAATGAAATGAAATGAATCGGGCTTTAGGCCACCCTTGTGCACATATAGGCTAAACTGGGCCAGGAGAACCTCCTGAGGATGGTGAGATGATTGAGATGACACTGTCCTCCAGACACAGGATTCGAAATTCGAGCCCTGGCGGTCTGAGGCCGAGCACGCTACCTCTCGGTCACGGAGGCTCCCCACAATACTGACTTTCACACGTGGATGGGGAAGAAACATTTTTGTTTCTTTCAAACCGCCGAGACCGGGAACCGAACCCCGAACTCTGGCGTGAAAGGCAGCGGTGCTAACCACTACCCTAGGGCCCCCGCCCACTGCAAGGCTAGGCTTCGCGAGATCAGAGACCCAGCGACCTGAAGAAATAGCTTGTCTTTTCTGATATCGTTTGCAGAGCAGAGGTCAAAAAAATCAGCGGTCTCAAATTCAGCGTTTAAACTTTGGCTAATTTCTTGATTTTACTCAAACACAAATCTCCATGTGTAGATATTTCGTACCACCCACGTCCATGGATATCCTTGTTAATCGGACCCGGATATTAGCCGTGGTTAAATGTGTGTATGTGTGTCGACTCAGACAATACAGTATGTCATGCATGGACAGAGACAACACTGTCAAACCACAGATGTGTCCTGCAAAGACAAAAGGCAGTAGCTGCTCACTTTTAAAGTAAGCAGTTACTGCCTTTTGGCTTTGCACGCAGTGATGTACTAAGTCACCTTGCAATGCGTGCAAATCCTGATTCGTTATCCTAAATATTGACCCCATTACAACAATATGTGGGATTCCCCGACCCTCTGTGTGCCAGAGTAGATTTATCCACTCTTAGTTTCAACAAGAACTTAATATATCACAGTATAAAGTTCTCATTTCCAGCAATACTTTTGTCCTTGACAGTGACTCCAGTTATTTTCGCTGGAAGCTGATTTTGACATGGGTGCAGATAATCAATAATGTAGGCCCTAGGTACTATAATATAAAACAAATCAGTTACCATGACTATATATAGTAAAATTTAAACGATGTCATGTCTACATTATTCATAATTTTGCAACCATACAGTCTTGGTCTAAATCCTCATATTTGCTGGTAATTGTGTACCTAGGGTGTAAAAGGTCATGTTATAGGCACATTCCAGCTTGTGATATGATATTATATATTTACATACCGACCTTCTGCGTCCCAGAGCGTGTGCTATAATCACTTCCTACGTTAACCTTTGTCATGCTAGACCCGTGTATATACGGTTTCAAGCATGTTTTTGATCAATAAAATAATAATAATAATAATTAAATAAGTGAATAATATCAGTAAATTTAATAAAATATTTTTAGGTAGATGCTCAGTTAATGCAATACTTCAATATTGTCCATTTTTCACAAATATAAATATTTTTCGTCATTTGAAGCTGGAAATTGCGTCAGCAATTCCAGCTTCGAATGAATGAAAAATAGAAGCGGACAATTCAGCAGCACAAGGGTTAATAAATTATTAGTTTAATAAGGTGCCGACTGCTCTGACTTTGGCCCAACATTAAACCAATATTTCATCCACTATATTCTGCATGTAATAAAAATGGCAAATAACGTCACATAGTTGAGCTGGATATATATATTGATAGGGTAGACGTCGTTCTGTGTAAATACCTGGATGTATCAATCCCGCATTTTTCACAATCAGATGACATTTCTAATATTGTCGGTGTGGTGTTAAAGGGCCGTATCTGCTACTTCGCAAAGGGGCAGATACGACCTTTTAACACCATAGTGGTGATATATAACCAAAGTGTAATAAAAATATCCACGTATAAATCACACACAGTATTGTTTGTGGTATTCGTTCTTTCTGCGGGCTTAATTAATTTTAAAGGTCGAAATTGCTTCTGGCTTATTATACCAGTTTAAATGTCGAAAGTTGAAAAACCTAGCTAGCGTGTTTAATATAAGCATGTTAAGACATATATAATTCATTACAAACACACTCTGTCATAAATGTTCTGGTTTTCACGACGTTTTCAGCATTCGCGTCAAATTTGCGACAGCTAGAAGCCTGGAACCGCGACCAAATGTCCTACTCTTTGTATGAAATAATCTTCAGTCGGCATCGTACTTTGTATTTCTGGGCAATGCTATATGGGGGGTAGCAACAGGATTTGGCGGCGTACAACTTTGAATACGACATATACCGACAACGTATGGCGACGTATTAAATGGATAGAAACCTCAACTATCCACCATGTATGCACCCAGTCAGACTTTTATAAAAAATCCGGAACCCCCATATTTTTTTAAATTTTACCTTTTGACCCCCCTATATCGGAAACCCGCGCACGCCCCTGAATCATATCACACGGCTGTAGATGTATCGTGGCGACATAGGGTACATACAGACGGTAAATTAAAAAATCTCGCCCCAGGACACGAGATTAAAGTGCCGGGTCTTCATCTCACTGCCTATTCTGTTTGATCAAGATTTGGCCGCGTCAGTGCCCCCTGATTCACTGTGGGCGTGATTTGTGGTCTTACGGGCCGTGTAAACACGCTTATCACCGTACTGATGTGTAAAGTCGAAAGGCTGTAACTGCTCACTTGTAAAGTAAGCAGTTACTGCCTTTTGGCTTTGCACAGAACTGTACTTATTCATCTCAAGTCGTAGAAGTGTGCTATCAAAAACTACCTCTGATAAATATCACTATCGTGGTATAAATGAGAGGTAGTTTTTGGTAGAAGGATACAGCAGATAAAATAGTAGTTTAATCCAATGAAAAAATAAAAAAATATATAAAAAAATCTTTGATTTAAAATTGTCTACGGTGTGATTCCTTCAGATTTCTGGCATCGTAATATTTCTCTGCATTACCATTTTTCACGTTTATCCTATCTTTCAATAAATGTAAACTAAAGCGCTATTAATCCATTCAGTCTGAACTATACATCCAAAGCACCAGCTCATTCACTTACTTAAGCCACTTTTTTTAACACTCCCTATACTATAATAGCTGCCAAATTGTCTTTTTTTGTCTTCGTGTGCCTCACTGAAAGCCTCGGCTGCCAAATTAACCCTTGCCCTTTTTAGTTCTAGGGTAACATTCTCAATCATTTGAAGCTAGAATAATAATCGATAGCACAATTCAAAACGTCAAAAATATTTCAGACGCTGACCCGATGTTGATTTAATGCTTGGCCACTGTCTACGACGCTGGGCCAACATTAAATCAACATCGGGTCAACGTCTCACGGTTACCGGGATGTTATCATCTTCAGTGGCAGTATATCTTCTTTCAGATTTGTTTGAAAAGGTATACGGGTCCTAGGGCAGCAAGGGTTAACCCTTGTCCTGCTGAATTATTTGCTTGTATTTTTCATTCATTTGAAGTTGGAATTGCTGACGCAATTTCCAGCTTCAAATGACAAAAAATATATTTATATTTTTGAAAAATAGACATCTCCAATATTGAAATATTGTATTTACTAAATATCTATCAAAAATTATTTTATCAAATTTAGTGATATTTCTATTGATGTTAATGTTTGAAACCGTTTATATACGGGCCCTAGGGCGGCATGGGTTAAGTAATGGGGTATTAACTGATATTGATCTCCTTTTTTTCACTGTCCCAACATTGGTTCAATTATGGCCCGGAGTTCTTAGCGTTGTGTCATAGTTCAGCAAACGTTCGCCCAATCTCTAATGTTTAGATTGAATACACTGTACACATTCGGCGTCGGAGAAGGTACTTTTATTCTATTGCGATTAGACCAGGTATCTTAGCTAGACAACTACAGGCTATTCCTAGCGAGCTTTTTAGCATTTTATCATACACTATGACAGCATTTTACATTCGGAACTTTCACTGAGATACTTTGTGATAGTAGACATGGTAGAATCAAATGTGTTCTTGTATTTTGTATATTCTCAACTATAGTATACATAAAACAAGTTTTCTTCTGCATACCACAAGGTTTCAGTATTCCGTTACTGTACTATTGTAGTATACATATGGAGTTAATATTTTAAAACATATACATTTGCCCGCGTTGAATGAATAGTCTTCTTCGTCTTAAAATCTAGACCTCTGATCTATTTACTTTCAATTTTCAGTCACTTGAAGTTGTGTCTCGCTGCCGCGACACACAACTTTAAGTGACTGAAAATTTATGTGATTAATTTTGTGAAAAATTAAGTCCCAATATCTATCATTGTTTTATGACATATTTTATTAAAAACAAGCTGGTTTTACCATGTTTACATGTGCGAATAAAGACACAGAATAGCTTCTGTTGTCGACTGTAGCTACAGTAGGGCTTAATAGCTCGATGATGTAAATACAGATATTAACAATATTTGTTCTGTATGCCACAGTAGATGATGTTCTAGACTTCAAAAAGAACATGTTGTTGTAAGAGTTTTATTGTTCTATTGATGTTTCGTATTCTCGCAGATGCTGTTTTTGCTGCTTTCTCATATTTTACATTAGTGTTTCCTCTGTTTTTGCTGTTTTCTCACTTTTTACATGTATGTTTCTTCTGTTTACAGATGTTGGCTAACGGTGTTGGGATGGTGAGCTCACGCCACCACCACCGCCACGGCCCGGGGGTGGCGGGCGACACACCCGGCGGGTCTCCCGCCCCCGGGGGTAGGGATAGGAGTCACCGGCCCTCCATGCTACCTCTGGCCTCCCCCTCTCACGCGCCTGGTAGCCCCGGGGGCAGCTCCACCACTGGGATGACAACCCCGTCATCCGCCAGCAGTGCAAGCTCGAACCCATCAGCCGCCGCATCATTCTTCTACAGGTAAGATGCTGTTATAATAATTATTATCCTCACACACTGCATAGTGATTTTCACTGTGAGACGTATATCGGTATCAGCCTATATCACACTCTAGCTGTAGTTTGAACTGCCATCTATGACAGTTATGTCATGTGTGACCTGCAATGATCGTGTGAGAAAATACAAACGCTGTTCATTTGTCGTGTGATATAGGGAATTACAGCACTCGTTCAATGAAAGGCTCACACCCTATTCATTGGAAAAGTGTTGTATTTTTCCATATCGCACTCAAATGAAGACGTTTGAATCTTATAGATGACATCTACTTCCTGTGAACATAAATGTCACTTTACAGACTTGTGTAGACCTACTTCACGAAAACATTACCACTTTAAAATGTATACTATGTACTGTAAAAATGGCATATGTTTCAACTGAGGTATGTGCCACTTTTAAAGTGGCATATATGCCAAAGGAAATATATGCCGCGTTATAAAGTGGCATGTACTTGAAGCGACGTTAATGCCACCTTATACCAGGAGATATATGTAAGCGGTGCATGCCACTCTAGTAAGTGGCATATACTAAAATAGAAGTATGTGCCACTTCAAAAAGTAGCATGTATTTTTTCTTCTACAAAGTGGCATATGCATTCGTTTGGATCTGCTCACATAACAATGATGGGGCTACACTTAAAAACAACAATCCAAGCAATGTAATTCCTCTATTAGTATAACATCTGTCCAGCAGATTACTATATGGTTAATTTAAACAATCACATTACTGTCTATGATAGATATACACAACATGGTTGTTTAAATTAAACACATCATATTATGGGCGGACCAAGACCACCTAGATATTTTGTGATTCCAAGCGTTTGATGTATTATGTAATAATCTCGTCCTGTCTGGTGATTTTAATGTCACCATCATCATCCTCGTCAACTTACGCATCGCATCAGCGAAACGGCGCTTGAAGGGGGTAATACATTGTATTTGTTGAGCTGGTGTTGTTCTATTTTCATGATACGGTCATTATTGTATCATCTCATGCCGTGTTGGACACAACAATGTCTATAGTAACTACATATTTACACAAGCGTTGCTGTTCAGATGCCATTGCTTTTTGAAAAATTCAGAGAATATTTGGATATCCAATCAGAGGTAAATCAGTCGCTAATTTTTCATTGGAATATTATTCCAGAAGAAATATAAAAATGAAAACATTTCCCAAGTGGATGCTACTACAATCGACATCCTGGAAATTCCAGGATGTTGATTGTAGTGGCAATGTTTTCATTTTTAATATGCGTCGTAGGCCTATACCTTATAATATCTGCATTGAATAATACGTCAGAATACATGATAATAATGACCTATGACCATGATAACGTCATTTGTTTTTATTGATTCGTCATCCATGTTGTTTCTGTGTATCATGGCCGGATGCCCACTGACCACAAAGGATCTATCTAATTTCAGGTTCAAATCCGGACATATGACGTGTACTATGACGTCACACACATTACGTGCTCTCACGTAGTACTCACTACAAGTATCACACTAGATAAACAAAGTATGCATTGTCAGATTCATCATCCACCCCCCCCCCTCACAGCACGTAATCACCCGGCCCCCGGGGGCGTTATCAGGACCCCTGACGACTGATCGGCTCAGCTCTCACGCTGCCACCACTCGCTAGAGGGCTCCGGTGTGCTATGAGTGAGGATGGCAAAGTTAGGTGGCGCCGCGGAGTCTGCTCCTCAGTGAGCGATCATGCTACTCAGCCAAATATCACGAATATAGAAAAGTAACACAAATATATTATAGGAGTGGATAGGAAATGTTTGTCAATGCCACAATTTCGTCAATTTTTCTAAGTTGGTAAAATGTACGATACGTTTCTAACTCCGAAGTGGTTTCAAATTCAAATTTATTTATTCATGCTCCAATCAATTCCAATTAATACATCTGGACTTTTCTAAATAATGGATGCAAGAGAGGGCTGTATGCTCCCCGGGAGTTGAAATAGCACACGAATGAACAGGTCCCGTGACAAGTGGGTCCAAGAACAAGTCGGCTTTACAGTTTGAATGCTCGCTATCAGACTTATATATTTATATTTAGTCATTGACTAAACTTGTATTTAAAGTGATATATATATATATAAGACAAAGGGTGTTCTAAAATATTATTATAAAATCACTGTATAAATGTATTATGCACATATCAGTATAATAAACAATACCACTACATATACTACTACTACTATTACAGATATTAGAAAACTTGTCTTCTATAATTAGGGCATTGTTTCCCCATTGTTTCAGCAGGTAGTGCTTCTAGATTATATATGGTTGAGAACAACGTAGCCTTCGAGAACGTTATAACAACGTATTTATTACGTCTTTCTCTAAACCGCGAAGTGCCCCAATAATTCAAGTCCTTTTGAAATCTGACATACACTAAATTAACACATTACAATAAGGTAAAAGCGGATATATATGTCCTAAGCATTTTGGCGAGCATGACAACAGTTTGGCATACAGAGACAAACAGCAGTAACTGCTAACTGCTAACTTTTCAAGTAAGCAGCTACTGCTGTTTGTCTTTTGTACGGCGGTGTGAGGGCTTTTAGAACGTCTACCATGGAGTGTTTTGATAACTCCGATCCCCTTTGTGTCTGCACGGTCGCGAACTGAAGAAATAATATGTGAAATATTTCCACTTGTGAGGACTTCACCTTCAAGTGACGTGTGTCAATAATAATAACACCGGCGGAACGTCTGAAGAAAGGCAATGTCAATTCAATGCTGGGCCAACGTTATAAGTGTTAGCCCAGCATTTAATCAGCACTAGGCCAATGCCTCCGTGCTTTCTTTTTGAAGTGATGTTACTTGTGGATGAACAGATACTTAAGAGGTCTTGTGGTTTTCCGCATTCATATTTCACCACAAGTACCATGAGTACTGTATTCGCCTTTTATAGTATGACACACTCTGCAACACCTTCTGCTCTGGTGTGATTTATTCGCCTTTTATAACATGGCATATTCTGGGGCTGATTTATTGCATCACGTTTGTTAAATCCCAGCAAAAACGAAACGTTTACCCAATGCTGGTTTAATGCTAGGTCAGCGTCGTAGACGGTTGCCCAAAATTGTACCAGCAACGTTTAGTGTTTTCCTTGGTATAACTAGCTTGGAAAATTTACTTTAAGGTGTTATAAGGAACTAGTTACAGGGAGAATGAGAGATAATATCTTATTTTGAACGACCATGTCATACTGGGTGACTTTAATGTTAACGTTGCATTAACATTACGAGGACAAGTATTTGTCGTAGTATTACATGTTTTTGTGGGCAAATGTAATCATGTGATTGCTGTCTTATCACTATTTATGGCATTTTCACTTGGTAAATATGTCATCACTGACTAGGTTTCTAAAAATGATACAAAACCCAAAGCAGTCGACTGTAACTATGGTAACAAAACATGACAAACGAGCTGTTTAAAAACAGAGAGGAAAGGAAAACTGTCCTCTCTTCAATTTTTGTGAAAATAAATTGTAATTACATTTTTATAAAATTAATATTCATATAAAAAAGTGACACAGCTTCGAACCACAATATGTAATCATTTCTGCGTGGTTAGACATATTTTGCCTAATATACTAATTAATCACTCATTCCACATTTTAGTCACCATTGTAAGAAATTTAAGAAATTGTGCAGATCATTTTAAACAATCATCTACTCATATACTTTGATTTGCTGTTTAAGATAATATCAAACTATCAATCTATTGCATTTGAAAATGTGAATGTAGATAATAAACTCTCATATTGTATAAATCTATAACTGGTTGATTATCCCTCCATTCATCACATATCAAATATTCACATGGATTATAACGATTAAGTGAGTAATGCTAAAATCCGTTTAGTGGTATGTGAAGGCAATAACAGTATTTGAATTGTACGATTTGTTGAAAGAAGGATTTGTAAGTCGTTGGACCCCCGATGGTCAACCATTGTCGGAGTGTTGATCTAATTATGTCTTACAAATCATTGGTAAAGATATCCCCATCCCTTCATCCGCCATTGCAATTCTTAAATCATTTGAAGTTGTGTCTCGCTACCGCGACACACAACTGCAAGTGTTTGCTAATTTTCCGGAGTTTTGGCAAAATAAGGGTCAATGAGTTTTGAATCTAGGTGATTAAAGACAAATTTAACATTTAAAAGGGAATATTTAAAGTGTTTTTTGAAAAGTAAACAAATTACCCTGGACATATCGACATAGATCCCGAGAGCTATTTCGAGGCAGTTAACATCGAGGGGGAAAGTCGTTATTTGTGAATTATTTCCAAATTGCAATCTATGAACCAATATCGTCAGCTATTTAATGTGGTACCTGGAAGGCTGATAATGGCTATATCACCAGATTACCAGTTATAGGCATGGATTTTGAAGAACATACTATTAGCAGTATGCTCTTACACGTGGCAGTACCTGAGCAACAGGTAGTACTTGAAGGGTTGAACTAATCTATAATGCTTGTTAATTGGGAGGATTTTCGCGTCGTTGGACCCCTGGCTGTTGACTATTTACTAAGCACTATTAATCTGCTCATTGTTGGTCGCTCACTGACCAGTGTCGTGCTTTATGATGACTATTGGTCAGACTGAATGGATGACCCCTGTCTGGTGTCAATCCTCATAATCCACCTATGTAGGATCAGTATAGAAGAACCATTACCGGCTTATCGCTGTGGCAGTATTCACGTACAAGGACCACATGCGCCGCACAATATCCCAATGCAGCGTCGTAGTAGTTTGTTATAGTCTGTCCGATGGTGGAGGATTGTCCAAAACGATAGTAGATTTTCGTTGATTACAATTTTTATGAAATATAAACACTATTTTCTAGTCATTTGGCGTCAATTCTGACAATTTTGTAAAAAAAAAAAGAATGTATAGTTCAGTAGTTATTCCATTTGACATTTAGCAAATATCTAATTATGACGCCCTTCTAGATACCCATTAACTTTATTCAGGTTTATTCTCAGAATTGTCAAATGGTCTAACTTTTGAAATTCTCCCAGGTATTTCACGAAAGTTTCAGGGCTGTTGCCAAATGATTATGACTAGATACTAATGGTTGCAAAATTTCTTAACAATCGCTTGAGTGATATCGAAAAGCTAACGTTCATTTTGGGCTATCGCCGTAGTAATTTATTAGCCCCGCGAGCTCTGACGTCCAATAAATAAAAGTAGGCTCTCTATGTTGGTACAAGGAGGTTATATGGATATAACCTCCTTGGTTGATATTATCACTTGTGCAATAAAATTCTCAACCCATGTCCTGCTGTATTGTTTGCCTCTATTTTTCATTTTATTTGCTTGAAATTGCTAACGCAATTTCCAGCTCCAAATGTCGAAAAATATTTCTATCTATGAAAAGTAGCCATCTCCTCCAGAATTGAATGATCATAAACCTCGTGACATACATTTTACATATCCAGGTAATTGTCAGTCACTTGATGCTGTGGATCGCGGCAGCGAGACACAACTTCAAGTGACTAAAAATGTTGTTTGACAGTTCAGACCTTAGCAATTCAACCCTCAAATGAAAGAAAAATATAACCAGAAACAATCAACATTCAAATGTGTGCACTTTTTTAGGGAGGAGTAACCAAATTTTCGGCTGGAAGCTCCCCCCCCCCCCCAAAGAAAAAGCGCCTCCAGGAAACCCTGGTCGACATGCAAGTGACAATGTATATGGAAATAAACCAAACAACCATTAAACGAACATGTCTCTTTTGTTAAATTGCAGCTGATAATATATTACCATATATAATAGAGATTAATCGAAAACTGAAACTCGTTACGACATTAATGAGGGTTAAAAAATTATTAGTCTGCCTGGATTTAGCTGATTGAATTAATTACTCTGGCCAAGAAATGTACACACCAAACTTCGGATCAACGCCTTGTTGAGAATATATCTAAATATCCCCATCTTCACTATAACAAGGCTTGACTCCGTCAGGCCTGGCCTCGCAGAGTCAAGCCTTGCCTTAAGGAAGATGAATATTCCTTACTCCTGCACACTTAGACTTAGACTCATTGATTGGTTTTCTACATAGTAATATTGTTAACAAAAGTGAAACAAATCATTTGCACACAAATTAGAGGGGCGGGAACCCTGATACAGCGGTTAAAGCTTTAGTCCAGTGGCAGGACCCAATTTTTTTTAGAAAACCTTGTTATTCGCTCCTAAAATCATTTCTTTGCATTTTTCTTTAGTTTATATATGTCTGCTTGGAAAGCCAGGGATCGCGGGTTCGAACTCCACTCTGGCTTTCATGTTTCAAAGAAAAAAAAGTTTCGCGTAAATAATCAATATTGTGGGAGCCTCTGTGAGCGAGAGGTAGCATGATCGACCTCAGACCGTCAGGGCACGAATTTCAAATCCTGTGTCTGGAGGGCAGTGTCATTTCATTTATCTCACCATCCTCAGGAGGTTCTCCTTGCCCAGTTTAGCCTATTTGAGCACAAAGGTGGCCTAAAACTTTTTTCATTTCATTTCATTTCACAAAGTAGAGAGCATTAGACTTACACAAAGACTAAATTATCGCTGGAGTAGAAGCCACTACCGTTGCCGCACCCCCACCAGCCCACCTTGTTTGTGTGTTGACCTCCCAACAGGTGGCACATGACTTCTCGTAGCTCAAATCTCGCACATCGCGAGAATAATAGCGCCACTTTACCCTCTCACACCTGCGCGCGCAGTTTTATTAGCTTCCGTTTTGTACCTTTCACTCTTTTAGCAAAACTCATCCTCCGTAAGTGTATGGAAGTAACAGTAGTTTTTTAGTCAATTTATGGTCTGTCATGCCTGCTTAATGTGTAAAATATGTG